>VWPU01014102.1:0-55267 GCA_013398955.1 Callaeas wilsoni | reverse complement strand
CCGCGATTGCGGCTTTTATGCGGCGGTGTCCGGCGGCTCCGCGCCCGGGCGGCCGGCACTCCCCCTGCTACGCCCCGCCGCCCGGGAGGCGCGGGCAGGGCCGGGCGTGCCGCCGCTGCCGCCGCGGGTAGGGGCAGCGCCCTGCCCGGCACCCCTCTCCCGCCCCTCTCCGCTGGTCCCCATCTCCAGCGCCCTCGGGGCGCCGCGGACCCGTCGTCGTCGGGAGCGCACAGCTCCGGAGGACCGCCGGGCACCGAGCGGAGCGGAGGCGTCTGCGGGATCCCGGTGCGGGTGTCCGGGCACGGGCATTCAACGCGCCTCCCCGTAGGGCTCGGCGCCGTCGGGGCCGGTTGTGCTGGCGGCCGCGGGGAGAGGTGGGAGCGATGAGCGGCCGCCGCTGTCGGAGGGACGCTGCCGGTCCGCGCGGGACAGTCAGCCCCGGGCAACGTTGCCCAGGGAGCCCCACGCTTCTCTGCGGAAATCAAACTGTCGAAACAAATTAGGCTGGAAAAAACCACCCGGTGACAGATCTGCGTGGGGAGAGATAGTATGTGCGGGCTTAGGCTACGCGGTTTGTGTGCAGAGCTGCTATGTAGAATGCACTGAGGCTGGGGCCCTCATCGCTGGTCCCCAGCAACGATTTTGCACAGGGTAGGCTCCTGCGCCCCTGGTTTACCCCTGACCTGACCTGCTTGTCCCTGATCCTTGTGCCACAGGACCCCAGAGGTCCATGATCTAACCAGGAAGGATGGCAGGCTCTCCATAGGCTAATGCTGGGACATACCTGCCAGCTCCTTCAGGTTTGCTGAGATACTTGGGACTGAGGGTCAGACCCCAGCTGAGTGCGCCAGCTGGTCAGGAATGCTTGCCCACGACTTGAACTCCTGTGACACATACCTGCAGGCCTGGGGACAGCACAGCCTCCTCACCTGTTGGCATGATGTTCCTTGCAAGCCAGAATATAAAGGAGATGGCAGGACCTCCTAGAGGTGAGATGGAAAGTGTGTGCAGGTGTGCACAGGCATGTGTGTGCATGGAAGGGTGCGCGTACAGGGGTACCTGGGTGTGCAAGGGCACTGGTGTGGGGGCGAGGATGTGAGTGAGAGTTTGTGGGTGTGCACTGACAGGCGAGTGTGTGTACAAACAAATGCCAGCACACACAGGTATGTGGCTGGACCTGAGGCTTGCATGTGGGCATGTAGGCAAAAAACAGATGTGGGCAGATGTGTGTGCAGAGAGGTGGATGTGCACAGGTGTGCAGGTGCTGTGCATGGCTGTACACCTGATCCTGCCCATGTCCTGGTGTCTTCTGACAGTTCTTCCAGAACTCAAGTCACAAGTGCACTGCTGAGTCTATCTCTGTAGGAGAAGCTTTCCCAAAGCCCTTTTGGGCATTGCACAAATGATTTTTAGGGGAGAAAGGGGAGGTAAGAGCTGTTTATCCTAGTGAAACACAGCTCCCTTGGAGGTGTCCAACAGAGTTGTTTATCTGCTTGGAGAAAAATCTGTGTCTGTGCGTGCGTGCGTGCGTGTGAGGATCCATTTCCATGCAGCAAACAAACCCCAGCCCTGCTTTCTAGCTAAATAGGGGACCCAGGAGTCAGTGGCCACCTGCTTATCTGTGCAGCTTCCCAGCAGTCTGGGAGATAGCAAAAAGTCCTACGGAGCTAGCAGAATAAACCATGAAGTGGCACTTGCCGTGGATGCACATGTGCATGTAGTGTGTCCAGTAGCTGGATGCAGACACTGGGCAGTATTTCAGATCATATGCTGCAGAGTTTGTGTCAAGAGAAAAAAATCAACCTCCTGTACCGACACCCATGTTCTTCAAGTTCACAGCAGACTAGGGTAGTATTACTTGTACGAACCAAAACCCAACTCCTTTAGTAGGAAGCTGCCTCACCAGTAATGCTCTGCCTTCTGACTCGTGGGAAGCTGCAGCTGGGAATGGGTTTTCCTATCAGATGTTCCAAAAGGCAGTGCTGTAGTTCAGTGACCTCTGGGGCTGTGTCTCTCTGTGCCATGCCAATTCAATGCCTCCAGAGGGCAAAGTCAGATCGTGCTTCGCCTTGCAGTTGTAGAGGATGGGGAATGAAAGAGGTGTGTGCTGAGGAGGGATGGTGTGCTGAACAGCTGCTTTTGCCCTCCCTGCTGGTGATGAAAATGCTTTCCCAAGTAAGCACTTTCCTTGGCAGAGCCCAAAGCAGAGTGAAATGGATACCCAAACAGCATGTGCTGGCTCTTGTCCCTCCTCCTTTCCACATCACACAGCTTAAACTGTGGTGCCAGTATTTGTGAGTGAAGTGGGAGTTGTATAACATGGTGCCCTGGTGACTATCCTCAATCTGACAGTATCATAAACCTATTTTAAAACACTTTTAACTATCTACTTTGGGAGCAGAAGTATGTCCCATTTTAAGCATTGGTGTCTCTTTTGAGCACCAGTTCCCATGCGGAGGGAATTATGGAGAACATGAAATTCCAACTCACCCACTTGGACCTTAGATTGCAGATCTCCTCCATCTGTAAGTCAAGTGGTGCTTGTTGCTGGAGCAGAACAGTTGGTGTTAATGTTTGTGAAGCATTGTTTTCTCTTTTGATTCCATCATGCTGGAGGAGAGACAAGGGTAAGTAATATGAAAAACACCATGGATTCATTAAACCTTTGGAGTTCATAATACAATCAAAAATGTGCAATATCTACATAGTATTACCCATACAAAATCTATCACTTGAACTTTCTTTTGGTCTTTTTTGGTTGGGGTAATTCTCTAGCACCTACCAGTACTAACACCATCTTCGCCAGGCAAGATGCTGAAGAACCTTGGACTGCACCTACACATTCTGCCACCTGCCCAGGCTTCCTGGTGCCGAGTGTCGCAGTCAGCCCTGGAGACCTGGGATGTCCTGTCCAGCCCTGTCCACTGTCAGCAGAAAAGTTTAGAGTTGTCATTTTTTCTGTCTAAATTTCTTAGCTCAGATCCTGCCGACACTGAGGTCTGTAGTCTTCAAATGGGCAAAGTGGTCATTGATTGTGAGACCACTGCACTGCAGAGTGTACCCTGCACAAGGGCACTGTGCCTTGGCCTCTCAAGAATGGAGTTAGTACTGGTAGGTGCTAGAGAATTACCCCAACCAAAATCTCATCTGCTTGGATCTCCAAGAGCAATTTCCACCCATGGAAAAAAAGCCAGTTCACTCTCCACTCTCCACTCAGTTGCCATGTTACAAACCACACCATTGAGATGCCTTAAGGGTAGACTACAGGGGCTCTTTGTTAGTCCTATGATCTGAGCTGCTTCTTCCACTTCAGACAAAGGGATGTGGACATTAAATGTGTGGACAGCCCCTTCTTGTGCAGTTGATAGTTTCGGTTCTACATCAGAATTCCCCTCCTCTCAGGTGAGAAGTTTTGCCTCTGTTTTTCCTTTGTCCCAGGAACAGCAGGGCTGTATTTAATGTGCTCCCAGTTAAGGGTCTGGCAGACTCAAAATCCCTGACCAGACTGGCTGAATGCAAATCAAGTGAGAGCACATACCCATGGCACAGCCACCACCCCAAGCTCAGATGTATCTGTCATGGAATGGCAACTTCAGGGTTTTTATTGGATGTGTGTTTGGTGCCAGGACTTTGCTGTTAGAAATATGGAGAGCATCGCAGCCAGACACATCATGACACTTTGTGACAAAGAGTTTAACCCTACTTGCAGCTTGTGGTTAAAATCTGAGAGGAGACCATAACCCTGAGTTTGCTGGAATAAGACAGGTGATGGCATGACGTCATTCATGCACTTTCAGAGCACATTCCACAAAGAAGTAGCCAAAGTGACTGAGCTTAAGATATTTTCACCAACTGGAGTTAGTGGGAGACAAGAACAGGGAGGTGATTGCACGGATTTTGGAAACACTTTGTGGCTAGATTGTGGTAGGGGACCAAGGTGAAACCTCTGAGGGAGAAATGATGTGCAGCATACATTGAGTATGACTACGCAGCAGAAGAGAGGCTGGAAAGCAACATGCTACAAGGATACTGCATATTTTCACCAGATGTTCATGTGCCTTATCTAGGGAGGGGCAAGGTTTCATGCTCCATCAGTGGCCCGGTTGTTTAGTATTGGTGCTGTTTTTCCAAATTACTGCAGCTTCTCATCCCTTGGTTGAGTTTTCTATGGGAACTTGGGGCTGCAGGGAAGAAAGAATTGCTTGCTGAGAGAATCACATGGATGTAGCCAAGTGCATGTTGTGGTCATTCTTCTGTAGAAAAAAACAAAACATCAAGGTGGCTTTAAAATAGGCCGTGTCTCAGCCCAGAAATTTGGGCAAGAGCCATGGTCTGCCTTAGCCTCCATCCAGCATGGTTCCACCTGGGCAGGGCAACGAGCATGCTTGCCTGACAGCCCAGCGGCTCACTTGGCCCTTGGAGGGAAACAGGACCTGCAGCAGGTGAGCTGCAACAGGGGCAGGTGCAAAGTGGGCAGGGCAGGCTCTCTCTGAGCAGAACACTACCTCTGACCATTCCCTTGGGACCCTGCCCCACTCGGGAATTCGGTGTGAGGGTAATGGCAAAAGGATTTCCCGAACAGCATGGGAGATGTGGAGGCATGGTGCCCTGGGGTGATGGTAGCGCTGAACTAGAGAGAGTGGCTGACACAGGAAGAGGCAGGGCCTCAACCTAGAGGAGCCACCACAAACACAGGACTGCTTGAAAGCTTGGGAAGCCCAGGAAAAAGAAAGATGGGAGTGATCCCCTGGGGCAGCAGTGCCCTGTGTGCCAGTCCCAGCTGGGGCTCTGCTGCAGAGGCTCCAGGGAATGCCGTGCATGGGACTGGACACGGGCCAGCAGTGACTGTTGCAGCAAGTGAGGTACACTCCGTACTGGGTTTCCCGAGGAGGAGCACAGCTTGTCAGGCAAACCGAGGTCTGTGCCAGCACTCCGAAACAGTTAAACGTGGAAAGTTGCTGTGCACACTGGCAGCGAGAGCCTCACTTAGCTAAGAGACGGAGCCACAAAACGAAGCAATAGAAAACAGCACATGTGATGTGGGCAGCATGGAGCAGGTACCTTCTCGATGGAAGCTGAGTAGATGCAACCTGAGCTGAATGGGCTGTGACACATTCATTTGTTCTCCTGCCGAAGGAGATTTTAGAGTCGGTTTCCAAGAGAATAAGCTGCCCATTCTTGCCTTTGCACCACCAAGATATCACTGGGAGTAGTGCAGATCTGTCAGATGCTTCAAAAAGGAGGAGCTGGCTTTTTCTGGAAACATGCAAAGCAGAGTCAGGCTCTTCTCTAAGCTGAAAATCACTTGCTATGCTTTTTGGTTTGGGTGTTGTTTTTTTTTTTTTGGTATGCAGGTGTTAGGAAGTTTGCATGGCTCCTGCTCCTCTGAAGCCTGTGAATTTCAGCACCTCATGAAAATCTTCCGGATGGGTATCTTTGAATAGCCGTCAGACACTGTTGGCATGGAAATAAATTCTTCCTATTTTGCCTATCAAATACCCTATTTGGGCAGTCATTCAACAGTTTGGAGAGGTTTAATCTCTGGCAGGGTGAACATCTCCTACTCAGTATTTCCCAGGTACCCTGCTGGGACCAGTCTGCTCTGCTGGCTCACAACAGCTGACACTGGCATCTGACGGAAGGTCCTGCCAAGGGCCCACAGGGTCAGAAAGACCCTGAGGCTTGTGGACAGGAAGTGTCACCTGATGATAAATTTTTTTAACACAAATTAATATTTGCCAGAGTAGTAATTCAGCCCTCTTCGCAGCTACTAGTGAAACCTGATGCTTGATAGAAAATGATAGAATACAGCAGTTTAGAGGTAATTGTTAATTGCTTGCTTTGGAAGCTGGAAATTAACTATTTAAGTATAATTATTTAATTAAATACCATATTGTGAACAAAATATATTTGCAAATATCGTGCTTTACTTCAGTAAGCTATGTGGAAAGAAGTATTATTTGTTTTCTTTTTTCTTTGTTGCAGATGGAACCACATTGTTCTGGACACTGGCTTTTTCTAACTCACACTTAAGCATGGGATGGAGAAGGGGACAGGTCATATTGGCCAAACTGTAGAGTTAAGAGGTAAATTTCCTAGTGCAGGTGAGAGAAGTTTCTTGGTGTTCTTTGTTGGCAGTGTTCTTCATGTTTAAATACGGATATTTAAAACTCTTAACAAATTGCAGTGGCGTTGTCCTATAATTTACTAACCAATTCCCTGTCCCGAGACACGCTCTGCCACTGTGGTCCTTGCAGAGCACTTTCCCCGGGGTCACAGAGAGTACATCAGCCAAAGAGGGAGATAAAGGAGAGCAAAGGTGTTGGGAGCTAGTAGATGGGAGCAGTGGGATATGGCTAGGAACACATGAAGGAGGGGAAAGAGGAGGAGAAGCACCGTGGAAAAGCAAGGAATGTGGGGAGGAAGTGTTGGGGGTGGAGCTGGAAGAATATGAAGAACCTTTGCTGGAACACTAGTTGGGAGATTTGTTTTGCAGAGAGAATCTTCTATGGGTAGACAGAAAAAAGCTCACCTAAGTTTCATCTCCTCTGCATCTTGGTCTGGAATCAAAGACTCAGCATCACTTTGGTACAAGCGAAAAACCATGAAAAGTAATGTCACAGCTTTCTAGGACTGGTCTGCACAGACCACGAACAGGTGCTTTTTATCCTTGTTTTTTTTCTTTAAACTGAGTAAAATCACTGATAAAACTGTATTACTGAGCATTATTAAACAAAACACTTGTTGCCCTTCCCTGGAAACCGCAGCTTTTAGCACACTTTTCGTAACTCTACTTGATCAACAAAAATAAGCTGTTTCAGTAGTTAGGTTCAGGCTCCCAGCCCTTTCGTGTGCCAAGTTTCTGACTCTTCTTCGGGGTTTTCTGGGGAAGCCCTTAGCGGCAAAGCGGGTAGATCAGAGGCACAGCTGGGGAGCAAAGACAGCGGGTCGGAGCCTGCAGCAGGGATTGCAGAGAGAGACAAAGGCACAGCCACAGCGTGGCCCTGTGGCTGGCGGCAAAACCCCCAGCTTGAAAATAGCTCCCACTTAAACCTGAGGCGCTTCTCTGGGCTCTTTCCTGGCCTTGGGCACAGCCAGGTGGATGCCCGGGCTGGGGAGTGTGTGTCAAGCACTGCTCGAGGACAGAAAAGTTGTGCTTAAAAAGTCACAAAACCTGCAGTATTGTGTGCGGGCATGTGCCTGAGGAATGCACAGTGAGGCGCCGGATGTTAAACCACGCCTGGCAGTAGTGTGAGCTATGAGCACCGCTGCCACGGATGCATTCGGGTTGATGCCGATGGGGGATCGGTAGGACCCAGCGCTACCCTGCTGTAATTCCATGCCTGAGGGATGTAAATAGTCTTTATTTAAAAAACAAAGTGTAAAGTGGGGATAGTTGGAGCTTATTGGCACTGGCAGACAAAATCTGAATACTTTTACAAAGAGCTCCTGTTTTTTCCCCCCTAGGCTCCTTTGTTCTCATTGCCTCTCTCTGACCCTTTAGCAATCACCATGGTAATTACCAAGTAATGCCCTATTTACAAGTACCTTTCGAAATCTGCTGGAGTTTTGCTTGAGCCCGTAGCAAAAATGTCTCTCCCCAGATGAGAAAACGGGTTATTTCTCAAATTCAAGCTTTTTTAAACAAGACTGGAAAGGCAGTGAATAGCTGGCATCCTGCTGAAGTTAACAGATCTGTGCGGATTTACACTAGATAAGCATCTGCCCAGCATTTGCCTGAGGCAATACCTCTAACCAAAAGTGTGTAGGTCGTGGTAATCTGGAGAGAAAAAAGTATTTTTAAGTTTTGTGCTGCTAATAAAAATAGGCACTGCACTGCATGTATTTCCGGGGACAGCAAAAAGTTTTAGAAATCTCTTTCTGATTTTGGACAGTCTGGTTTTACTTGTTCTATGACCAGTCCATATTTCTCTTGTGAAGCCTGTGCCGTGGGACAGGTTTCCCAAAGAGATGGTTCGATCTGTCTGTCGGGCTTTTTAAAATTTGACTGGTCATGGCCCCGAGCAAGCTGATATAACTCGGGGTATAACCATGCTTTAAGTTTTTGCTGGAGCAGAAACCTTGTAATTTCTGCAGTTTACTCTGTTCCTGTGGTAGCAATACGATTTCCAGGAGTTTCTGTCAAATCAGCTCAAGTCCTGTTAATGATGTAGGAAAGTGATCTGAGAACACAAGCAAAGGACTTCTCAAAATGCCAGGTGCTCAGGTTTTCTTTCTTCCAGCTGGCTCTGATAGTTTTGCTTATGCCGTTTGGGTATTCATATGCAAATCACAGATTTGCCGACCATGCTGGACCATTACCAGAAAACAGATCTTCCAAGCGATTTAACACTCACTTCCAGGATCACTTCGTGTTTTGGACCTGGAAAGGGAAACAGAGTGGCATCATTTTGAGACCTTTGAGATTCCCTCCCCTTTACTCTGCTGTGAGACAGTGCAGTATTTGCTGCGTGAGAGTGGCCTGGTTTTGGCTGGGATCGAGTTAAGTTTTTCAGTGGTGGCTAGTATGGGGCTGTGTTTTGGATTTGTGCTGAAATAAGTGTTGGTAACACAGGAGTGGTTTTGTTGCTGCTGAGCAGGGCTTTACACAGAGCCAAAGCCTTTGCTGTTTCTCAACCACCGGACCAGAGAGGGGGCTGGGGGTAAACACAGAGTTGGGAGGGAACACAGCCTGTATATCTGATCCCAACTGACCTAAGGGATATCCCACAGCATATGGTGTCATGCTCAGCGTAAAAAGCTGGGGGAAGAAGGAGGAGGTGGGGGGAGGTTCAGAGTGATGGCGTTTGTCTGCCCAAGTCACCGTGAGGCGTGATGGGGCCCTGCTGTCCTGGAGATGGCTGAACACCTGCCTGCCCATGGGAGACGGTGAATTATTTCCTTGTTTTGCTTTGCTTATGTATGTGGCTGTCACTTTACCTACTAAACCGTCTGTGTCTCAGTTTTCTTGTTTTTGCTCTTCCAGTTCTCCCCCCTATCCCACCGGGGGGAGTGAGTGAGCAGCTGCGGGGGACTCAGTTGCTGGCTGGAGTTAAACCACAACAGAGTGTGTCTTTATTACTTTAAAAAACAGAGAGCAAGGGAGAAGTGGAAAATTAATTTTTAAAAATACTGTTTCTTCCTGTAAGAAGTGTTTATTTAGATGTGAACATAAGAAAAGGTCTGAGGGCAGGGACAGGCTAAGATCTGCCTCCAGTAAGCGAGCAGAAGGACTCTCTGGTCTGGACAAGGTACTAAACACAGGACATACAGGACTGACCTCTGCAGTCAGCAGAAAGAGGGGGCCTCCAGAAGGTACCTCCACCCTAAAGACAGGCAATCACAGCTGGGCTCAGTGCAGGCTCCCTCATGCTTAGAGAGCAAAACCAGGGCAGTGCACCCCAGGGGCAGCACATAGTGCCTCCATTCCTTCCTGGGGGCCCTCACAGGTCATCCTTGGGATACCTCCTCTGGGGTGTGGAGCAAACAAACATCCCTGTGTGGCCCGCAGTGGTGAGGGGGAATAACCCAAAGGAGGGGGGCATTGGTGCATCCCCTTGGCTGGAGCTGCTAGCCCAGTGCTGTCAGCGACGCTGTGCCATGCTGAGGGCTCGGCTGCGGTGGAGAAATGGGGTGGTTCTTGCTGGTTCAGTGCAAATAGCTGAGCACTGAAGGTAATTTCTTTCATTCACTTCTTACACATCCTGAATGAGGCGTGTCCGTTTTTTCTCCTCAAAACTAGTCTGGGCAACACGGAGAGAGGAGTTGAAAAATTAGAGCTAATCTTGCAGGAATGACTCATTCTGGCATAGGATTTACAGAGCAAGATGAGACGTTCAGGTAAAACAAAGGAAAATGGAGGCTGTAGTAAAACTCTGTGGTTTGGAGCACAACAGTTAAACTGCTACGAAGTCAAAGCTGGAAACCCCCTCCCAACAAATTGCTGTACTCAAAACCTTGGCAATGTCTAGAGCAAGTCGATATTCAAGGACACTAGTTGCAGAAACTGAGGCTCTTTCCCATGGGAGCTCTAGGTTGGATTGCTAATTACCATGGGTCTGGAAAACAATTACTATTATTTCATTATTATTTTTAATTAAACACAAATAAAGCAATGGCTGTCCCATCAAAGTTGGACTTTGAAATATTTTCTGCATTTTTTAGCTGGGGTTACACTGGCCAAGTCCAAACAGAGAAGAACTGGAATTTTGACAAAAGTTTAAGGTAATTTTCAACCAGATTTCTCTAGCAAGGACAATAGAGTAGTTGGGGTGAAAGCACAAGCCCAGCCTAAATATCTCGGCCCAGGAAAGGCAGGTTGGATATCTTGAAGCTATAGTAGACATAGAAATAATTTTCCCCTGCATGCTTTCACAAGTGTCTTAACTGCTTTAGCTTGCTTTCTTCACATGGTGTCTTTGGAGACACATCCACCAGATTGCAGACCAGTAGCTCAAGAGAGCTCACCTCCAGAGTGTGGATTAGAGAGAGTAATTTTTCCTTTATTATTTAAAACATTTCACCTTGTAAAATAAAGATGTTGGTGTGGTTACAGCAAAAAGCTAAAGCATCAGGGAGTCACAGAAAAGAGGACACTTTTCCATCCCAGCCTTTCCCATTTGTTAGTAGAGATGTGACACTTGCAGGAGAGTTGTACTTAGATGAGGATAAAGACTTAAGTTTTAAAGGAAGATATTTCTGAAATGCCCAGAACACTGGCAGAAGTGTGGCAGCCTTTCAGTCAATGCAGATCCTGTTCTACAAGCCAGGATGGGAGAAAACCAGCCGACCTTTATGGATAGACCATCTGAGACCTGCTAGACCTCTGGGTGCTTATGCCTGGCAGGTAGTGAAATGCTGGAGTCCCTGTGGCACGTCGTGGCAGTGACAGTTTGTGCCTTGCTGCTCTTAGACTTCACTGTGGGCAGATCTGAGCTGCAAAAGGGTCTCCAGCAGCAGCAAATGGCAGCTGGAGCGGCGAGCCCGCCCAGGGCCTGGCGGAGCTGGGGCGAGGTGAGGCCAGCGAGGGCTCAGCTGCGCCTCTGGCCAGGCTGGCGAAGCTTGGGGCTGCTGTGCATGCTGGCGCATTCTCCTGAGGATTAGCCCTGCAAGGAATGTGGTGCCGGAGGAATGTCCTCCCGGTGCAACCTGAAACCCTCAGTCTGATACAGCCTGAAAAACAGGGTGGGTTGTGGCAGCTCGGACAGTGCCATGACCCCTGGAGTTTGAGGCTGGGGACCGTGGAGGATACTCTCTGGTGTTTGGACTCTGGTGGACCCAGACCAGAGCAGTGGCCTTACATGCTGCATGGCTGGGGTGGAAGCAGCATCCCCCAAGAGCAAAGCACCGCAAGTGAGGGCCCTGTTGGCAGGCTTGGACTCATCTCCTGGTGCATTCTGCCATTTTCTGCGGCACCAAGGCCCTCTGCCACTACAGAGCGAGGTGGACGGTGGTTATGGGGGAATGTTTTTTTTCTGCAACACTCTGGGAGTTGAAGGTTCTCTCCCCTCCCTCTTAGACCCAGCCGCTTGGCACAGCTGCCAGTGTAGATGCTGACCGAGCTCTGGAACCACCAGTGCCCTTATCAGTGTGGCATCAGGAGGTGTGTGCTGCTGTATGCCCTCTCCTACAACACCCCTAGGGCAAAGAGGGTGTGACTGTGGCCAGGAAAGCCATGTTTGTTCATGTTGGTGTTCCAAGGCCAGCTGGCAAGTCCAAAATAAAACTCAGTCCACATGTGATGCTCATCCCAACTGATTCCTTCACAGAGTTCAGCCTTTCCCCACAGTGCTTACTTCAGAGACTGACCACAGCTGTCTTTCTGGTCCCAGGCCTTCCTCTAGCACCAGGTGTCACACAGCTTGCATGGCAGTCAGATGGTGCTGCCTCACCTCTCCACCGAGCGAGGGGTGTTTCAGCACTGCATGAGCCTCCAGGGCCAGGGCTGGGTGTGGAAGGAAGCATATCTCGTGTGGCTGCTGTGCACAAAGCTCTTTTCCAATGAGCTCATGGCAGGGTCAGCGCCAGAACGAGGGCAAACGGAGCATAAAGAGGGTTTGCACCCACACACTGGCCCCATGCAACCTGTATTTGGTAACTGAGACTTAGCTACTGATCAAATTCCTGCCAGGTTATTGCTCAACCTCCTTGTAGGGGCAGGAGCTGTGTGCACTAGGTGAAGGCATTTGGCCTCACGCAGCTACAAGGCAATGTCTTTTCTGGCAGCTCCTGCTTTGAGTTTTTTCCTTCTCCTTGTCTGAAGGGGATCCCAGACCCCACTGTGATGCCTGGGGATCGTCTCCCCTAGAGGGCAGTTCAGCATGTTCCTGGCAGCACCCAGCTTTGCCTGTGGCTAACTCAGCAGATAGCTTGTCCTGCTGCGTGAAGCAGAGACTTAGGAACTAGTCCAGCATTAAATATACTGGGACCCTAAATCTCAGAGCTTCCTTGTACTCCTGCTTGATGTAGCCGTATGAGATTCTCAGCTGCTCTCCTGTCTGGGAAGCTAAACACCAAGGCAAAATGCCAGCTAATAGTTTAGAGACCCTGTGAGATAGAAAGCTGCACATTTGGCTTATGATTTGTGTAGGGCCACCTGCAGTCCTTTTGCACTACAAAGACCTGTGGGCAGGTGAGCCTGCAGAAGGAGGTAGGAGGGGAGAGAAGGAAAGAAGCTCTGAGGGCACCACAGAAAAGCCACAGCAGACACAGGGAGTGTCATTTCTGTCATGGATAGGTAGAAGAAATAGAGTCTGGTTTTCCCTTCCTTGGAACACAGACAGCGGTTGTTGCACATGGCCATGTGCTCCGGGATGACCCTGCCCCTTGAGCAGTGAGGCTGGACCATGTGACCCACTGTGGTCCCTTACAACCTGACCCATTCTGTGGTTCTGTGAATTTGGAGTACCAGCCTGTACAGGTGGCTCTGGGACCTGCTCGTGACAGGAGCAGCTGGACTGAGCTGCCCCCTTGCATCCGTGGCCCCGGAGGCTGACTCATACTGATAGCAGAACAAAGCCTGATAGGGCTGGGGGCACAGCCACAGAGAGGCTGAAGCAATGGAACCAGATGGCCCCCAGAGGCCTCAGACAGGTCTTCCAGGGCAGATCATTGTTCTTTTGCTCTGCCCTCATTCCTTTACCATTAAGAAAAGGTTCTGCATGAAAAGCGTGGCATCACCTTCCCTTTTCACCCTATCTCCTCTGCCTTGCAAACAGAGCAGCAATGGCTGTGGGATTGCGATGAACAGTTTTCCATCTCCAGCATCTTATGTCCCAAGGAGCCTGAAACCTGTAGGTTTTCACCCAAGACCCTCAGCCAATTCCTGGCATTATCCTAAGCACATATTCCTTCTGCTTAGCTCCTGTTTCCTTTTCGTGAGCCAGGTATAATGGTTTCCCTTGCCTTCCCCCAAGAAGGTCTGGCACATTGGACAGGTACTAGGTAGGAAACATCTGAATCCAAACCTCAGCACTGACTCATTACCACTCAGGCCCTTAAAATGTTCCTGCACAGCGGACTTTTCTCCCAGAACCTTTCCCAGCCTTCTAGGCATTAAGCATAGGTGGCACAGTGCCGGAGGAAGACACAGTACTTTCCTAAATGGTGCCTGAGGTTCTTCTCCATTTTTTTTGGTTTTCATCATATTCCATTTCTTTGATTTTTTTTTTCCTTTGTTTGTTTGTTTTGGAAGCCTAGAGGGCTTTCAGGAGAGGTCACTTAGGGAGAGAGGCTGCAGAAAGACAGACATTTCTTTCTGGTTTTATTCTGAGTCAGAGTAGGAGGTTTGGTGCAGAGGTTTATGAAAGGACTTGGGATATATGTCTGCTGCTCAGGTAACTTTCTTGGTCCAGTGGTAGAAGCACCTGGAGTTCGTAGGCACGTCACTACTCTCAGCTATACCCCGTATTATGGTGCACGGCAGCTCTTGGGCAAATGGAGAGCACATTACCACTATTTGAAGTCCTAGAGCTGAGGTGGGAAAGACCACCTGTTCCCAGTGTTCAGAACAAGTTCACTGGGGGTGCCAGGCACCTGCAGCCCACAGGCCTCTCCCCCTGCACCTGCAGGAACAAGGACAGGAAGACATTTGGGCTGCCAGGGCTTCTGGCCTTGTGAGTGGCTGTGATTGATGGCAGTTCCTGTGGCCCCTGGGGTCCACATGGACTCAGGGCACAGGGCAGTGACCAGATTAGCAGCAGCACCATGAAGTGCACACCCCTGTGCATAAGGATGAGCCCAGCAACAGTTCAGCTCTTGCCATTTAGCAGGCATGGGGGACAGCAGCTAGCACTGCTCCGTGCACTCACAGATCACAGTGGCACTGGTGGCAGGTGCTCAGTCCCTGAAGTGGCTGGAGGAGTACAGGAGTGGCTCTTCTGGATTGGCCAGCATCATCCTCCTGACCAAGCAGGGCTAGTGTCCACTGTAGAGGAGCCAGACCACCCCACCGTGGGCTGTACTGTGTGCTGCTCTGGGCCTGGAGGAGCTCCTGCCTTTCTGGCAGGACCTCCAGTCAAAGTCAAAATAGCACAGGGCACTGAGAGGGTTGCCTGGCAGTCACACCTGCCCCTGCCAGAAGAGATCCATTGTGCCTGTCCTGCTCCAAGGACTTCTGGAGTTCTGTAAATGAAACCGCCAGTGCTTGAAATATGTAAATACTCCTCTGAGCAGTGATGCTGACCCTTGGTCCCTCTTTCTGGCCCACTGAACTTTAAGTAGCCTAGCCTTAATGGAAGGGGATCTGACACCACCTCCTTATGCCCCCTCACTAAGAGGGCAACATGTAGCCTGGAGGAGCAGGAATTGCTCTGTAAAGGGAGGGAAGGTGGGAAAGCCCGGGGTTGTCTGTGGGCAGACAAGGAGTTGAGATGGGATGCCCAGTGTGTGGGGTTTAGGAGTGCTGGTCTTAGGAGGGAGAGTGCTCTCCGTTTAGGAGGCAGAGCAGGAGTACACTGGGGAGAGGGTTGGTGTCCGTGGAAGTTTTCGCTGCAGATGTGTTCCTGGAGTTCTCCATTGCCCAGCAGAAGCTGGGTCCACATGTCTGCTTACACCGAGAGTACCTCAGGCACTGTGTGCCCCAGCAGCTGCAGGGGAAAAGGCCTGTCTTGGGGCTGGGCTGGGCTTTGATAGGGGAATGTATGCACAGATAAACGCCTGAGCTTCATCTGCTGTGCTCCGGCTACATTACCAGCAAGCTGCTGAGTAACTTCTGGGTAGCATGAAACAATATTTCCCGAATCAGCCCTGCCCATGATTCATCAGAAGAACTCTTATCTTCATCTTTCAAAAGCTTTTGTCATTTTAATGAAGAAACAACTTCCTGCTGGCTGGATGGGTGATTACCCAACACAAACTGCAGATATTCAAAGGAAAGGGCCTGTGATCCATTAGTTGGCTAAGGGCTATTCTTCAGCCCAAGAGCCAGGATAATCCTAGGTGGGAACATCCACAAAGGGGTCAGCTGTTAAAGGAATTTAAGTGCCTTTACATTGGCATCTAGAGCCCTGCTGGGAAGCTGAACCCTATGGAAGACCTCCCGTGACCTTTTTCACAAGTCTTGGGGGAAGGCTTCTAAATCACTGAGGCAAGTCTGAAGGCTTTGCTCTCTGTTTTCTCCATCACTGGGCTTTCAAACAATTGCATCCTTGTCACACATTTGTCAAAGAGAAAGGGGGAGATGAAGAAAGAAATTTCAATAGTCTCAGGGCTTTGCTTACGGCTGTGTTAATGCTGAATAGGTGGAAGGGATATCCTGAACAATGTCTGGTCTCCAGGCAGAATCCGTTTCCCATGACAGTGCCTTTCTGAAGCAGGAATGCCAGCATGAAGCAAAACTTGTTAAAGTAGTAAAAGAAGAGGTCTCTATTGTGTCCTGTGTGACAGAATAATCCTCCCTGAAGAGCAGACTGCTGTCTTTTTCCCTCCCATCTGTGAATTTTGGCTTCAATCAACTTCGTGATTTTCACAAGGTATAAAATTAAAGTCCTACCCCTTAAAAGCAACCAGCCAACCTTGCAGGATCTTCCCACAGACATGCCCACAACTGTAAACGTAGTTTTCCTGTACTGACTCTAAAATGTCTGACTGCCATTAACCTGAAATAAGGTTTCCTGTTAGGAGTTGCATTTGATAAGAAAAAACAAACATTTTCAATATCTCCATCCATTCCACTGGTTAAACATAATTTTCCTTTCTCAATGCTTAATTCACAGGTTATCATTGTGTTCCTCAATTTTCTCCTTAAATTTCCCCTAAATTTTCTCTTTAAAGCTTTCCTTTCTGAAGTACCTGTGAAAACCAGCAGACAATTATTTAGACTTACCAAATGAGCAAAGCTATCTTGCTGCCGTCTTTCCAGCTCCTTGTGCCCTGTGCTTGTTTCACGTTTATCTTCTGTATTTGTACCCTGGACAGGGTGTCTCATCTCACAGCTCAGCCTCTTAAGGTTTGTATTAATAATTAATCACAAGCATCATCAGTATTGTCAATGTATCTATACAGGAGCTGAATATACCAAATTAAAAGTGAAACAAGGCCTTAGCAGAGAAACAGGGCTGTTCCTTTCCCCTGTTTTATTTTAAAAAGCTACTGATTGTCATGTCCTTTCCACTTACATTCTTTTTAAATTCCAGCAATACTCACTGGAGGCTGTTCATAATATGCTTGTGATTCTGCCATCAAAGGAAAATGGATTTTTTTTTTTTCCTGGGGATGGAGAAAATCCTGGTAATGAGTCTGGTACTGGTGTTTAACAGTCTTCACTGGAACAGAGCATCTCTCCAGTTCCCTGACCACAAGGGAAATGATGCATGTAGAGGATGCCCAGCTACTGGAATCCATGCTCTCAGCTCAACAGACTTCATAAAGGATCCTGGAGACAGAGGTTTTTAATTTCACGTGTCCACGGTGCATGCAAGCCCTGGACACCAGCCACCACGAAAAATGGATGTCAGAAACAGCCCTGGGACCTAGCTGGGCTCATGTGCATTCCCTGCCCAGGAACCACTGGGCAGGTGCGGTGCTTGCTTCTGGTGTCCTCACATTCCTGTCTTGTGAGATCAGGTGGAGGATCTGTAGCCTGTCGTATTTGGAGGGAAGTTACCATGTCAAACACCAGTGCCAATGTTGGTGAGACCTTCACTTTGCTGGTAAGTGCTACCCCGATTTGGGTCCGACACTTGAAGCTTAAGTGACTTGTTACAGCCTTTGCACACAAGCAAAACAATTACTCCTAAATTTCAAAGTCACACATCTCCAAATCTGATAACAGCTCTGTGCTGTTTACTTAGGGATTTCTTCCATTTTTGAAAGAAGTCTGTCAGCAAGCACTCAGACTATGGATCTTGGTTACCAGTTCATCAGTAATTTAATTATGTAGCCTTAAGATTCAGACTGCCTCTTTCTGAAAGGTATGCTCTAGCTGAAGCAGATGGGTTTGGTAAAGGTAGTCCTGTACCACAGTTGAAACTGGTCCATTTAGCTTCACATGCAGTGATGCTCATAAACAGCCCCCTCACTGCACACAGGAGCACCATGATGCCAGACAAGCAGGGTACACACTGCAGCTGGAGTTTCCAGGTGCATGCTTCGGACTGTAAAGGTGTGCTTTGGTGGCAAACTAAATTATTTCTTGAATTTGATCCAAACTGACAAACGGCTTGAACTGAAAAGAGGGGAGTAAAAGTTCCTGAAAGTGGAAACAACACATCTTGACATTTTCCGAAGGAATTTCTTTGCTTTCTTGTTTCATGAGAATCTTTCAGTTTGAAACTGACCCTGAGCTGTTTTCTTGGTTTTTTGGTTTTTTTTCTTTTTTTTAATTAGTGAGAAAACCCGCAACCCTCTGAAAGGAAGACAGAGGAAGGTTTCCTTTTGGTCCAGGTGAAGTGAAATAAATAAATAATAGTCTAGCTTACCTGCTGCCATGCACATTCAGAAACTTGCCGTCCCTAGACATTTGCATGCTGAGAATAACTGTTCTGTTCACAGGGAGAAGAGATTCAGGAGAAGCGGGGTGAGATGGGTGCACCACTTCTCAGGCAGGGTGTTGTAAAAATTTTTCTTTAAAAACTCTTTAATTGCCAATTCCTTCAAAGTGTGGAGGGATGCAGTTTCTGTTCATAATCCCACCACCATTGTACTGCTGTTACAAGTGGGCTGGTCTATCTGTAATGAAGAGCCCATGCATGATACTCTCAATTAAGAGCTGCTCAGAGAGGAACACCCACTCCCTTGGCTCGCCTGTGGGCTGAAGTGGTTTCACTGAATCCTCGTTATGCATTTCAGTGAGTCCCCACTTTCCAAAAATTGCTGACAGTAGTGCATCCTCCATGTGTGGGAAGTGTGGCACAACACAGTGTGTTTGCGTAGGTACCAGTCCACGTGTGCTTCCATCAGCTGTAAACTTCGCAAGAAACAGCATCTTCTCCTACCTAGATCTTTGGCTACTTTACTTTGGAGCAATGCACCAAGAACAGATGTCTGCAGGATCTGTGTCAGGAACAGTCAGAAAAAGAACTTTCCACAGAGTTATTTTTTATCAGTTGCTTGCTTTTTAATCCATGTGACAAGGAGATCACAGATCTTCAAGGGATACTAATTAGGCACCTAAAATGAGATTAAGTGGACTGGCAAAGCCATTTGGCTGCTGTAATTACCATCCTCCTGTTTACATTGCGTCTTTAGCTGAAGTTTGGGCAGGACTGGTGAGAAACCAGGATCAGTCATGGGTGTAAGTTAGTGTTAGTCATATTTCCCTGATTTCTGCATGGCTGCTGCAGATTTCAATGGGAGCCAAGCAGAAAGGAGATGAAACTTAGTGCTGCTTCCTCCAGCCTAGGCTCTCTTGCACAGTCAAGATGTTTTAGCACTTTTGGGGCAGTCCCTATGTCGTTGGGGTTGTTGTAGGTCTTCATATGTGATCTCCTGGCCACCTTCACTGCACTATCTGTGGTTCCTGCAGTTTCTTTTCAAAGGATGGGGAACCCATGCCCTTCTGAGGAGTATGCTGTGGTAATAAGCTCACACAGCAGTTGCTTGGCTCAGTTTATGTCAGTAAAATGCCATGCATTGTGATGGAAGAGATATCAAATAGAATCTTCTTAATAGAGTTATCCCACTTTGGTAACAATGTCAAGTGATGAGATGAAAAGTGCAGTACTGAAACTTAGTTATAGCTTTTGATTTCTTTCATGATAAGACAGTTTTGTTTGAAAGGAGATCGGTTTGCAGTGCATGGACACAGTGCCTATGCTACCGTCCTAAGGGTGAACAGTAATGGGAGTTCAGTTTGAGGAGTTCCTTAGATCAGTGGGCTTATGGCACTTAGGAGAACTGCACAAGACTGGTGCCAGGCTCCACTTTGTTAGCCCTGGATTTAATAGATAGGTACAAGGGTCCTCAAAATTTGTCCAGAAAAGTTTGCATTTGGAAACAGAGGCCTTGACTGGAAAAACTGAGATGTCTGACAGAGAGTATGTCAGCAAGCAGAAGGGATGACTGCACATGCATGGGGGTGTGTGCATAAATTTTCCATTTACATAAGGATGGTTGGCAAAGGCGTTCTGGGCTCTAGAAGGAGAGAGGCCCAAAAGCTCAGATGACATTTGCTGGAGAGAAGAGAAGGGAGCTTGTGGGCAAGGCTCAAACACATGCAGTGTATTTAGCTTGTCGTCATCATCATTTCTAGTGCATTTTGGTTGTGAGGGGAGAAATCCTGGGGAGTGGAAGGCAGCTTGTGCTTGTAATATCAGACAAAAGTGAAAGACAGCTAATGTACTGAAATTCTTGTAGGTGGGTCATCACCCTAAATTTGCCTTGGGTGCAAACTCCCTAAATTTAAAAAACAAAAGAAATGAAACAATCTGTTCGATACACACTTCATGGCAGCAAGGATTACTCTCTATGTATGTGCCACTGTGCTGGGAGAGCCGACTAAAAGAAACTGGCAGCAAATCTGCGGTGACCAGCCAGAGCAGCAGCCTGGGATAAGACAGCATCCAGCCCCGAGGACTCCAGGAAAACAGGTGAGGAGAGCTTGGAGTTACTACACTTCAGGAGAGGACTTGTTACTCATTGTATCCTGTCTCTCTGTTGTCCACTTTGTCTCTTCTGGGACATGGCGCCATTAAGACTTTTGAGTTTAATATCCCTGAGACTGAAGCCAGCATAACATCAACACTCCTAAAATCTGATTTTTTTGTTGGTGTTGTTGGAAGCAAGAGATGCCAGCTGCTGGGTGCTCCGGACACCCAAGCAAGGCACTGGCCTAGCACAGACTCTGCTGCAAGAGAGCGTGTTGTGAGCCTCCCTAGCAAGGCCTTCAGATGCCCTTTCTCCTCCAGTGTTGTATCACCTATGTCTGCTGCCCCCAGGAAACCACAAAATGATCCTCAAACTCCTTCCCTCCAGTTTCTGACTCATGGGGCTGAGATTAGAACATGCTTCAACTTAACATCCTGCAACTTTGCCTGGCTTCCCTCCCAAGGAAAAGAGGTGGAACAGACATTCAGAGAGGTCTAGGAAAGGCTCACGCAGAGGGGGAGCAATCCATCACTTTGTTGAGAGAGGAGTTCCTCTCAAAAATGGAAATCCTTTGTTAAAAGGTGATAAACTTCAGGTGTGGGGGGTTTTTATTAAAAATAGTTGAGAAGTTTTGTGCAGAATTTGTTAAAAATTATTTGCAGTTGAAAAACAAATGTTTAAAGACCAATTAAAATGAAAAAGAGGTCTTCCAGTGAAGCTGGAATTCAGTCTTCCACACATGGAGAGCCACTTCCCAGTGGACTGAGCTAGCTGCAACTAGGTACAGCCAGATGAAACCCCAACAGCGCTGTGATCTGCAGTTTCACAAGGATGGCTCACACACAGTTCTGCGTGGGGGGATCCTTGCCTGAGCTGTTCCTTCAGCTTACTGGTGACTCACAGGCATGAAAGACAAAATTGAGAAATATGCTGCCAGTGACAGCCCTCGTTACCTCCAGACCATCTCTGTAAGCCTCCAGAGCTTACCTTGATCATCCCAGCCATGCTTGATCTCTCACTTGTCTGTTTACCTCCATCCTTCCAGAAGTATACAGCAATGCCATCACTGGCCAATATGCTGCTAAAGCCTTATCTTTTTCTCATCTGTATTTCTCTTAACAGGAAAAAGGATTGCACCCAGTTCCTGCTTGAGGAGGCAGGGAAGGCCAGGCCCCTCTGCTAGTGCCTCTCACACCACGTAAGCCCAGGAGGAGGCCATCTCTGCTCTGAAACAGTCTGTGGGCTCAAGGCCTTATTAAATAGTAGAGGAACAGAAGCACACGCCTACCACAAGGTTTCATATTCAGCCAGTTAGCTTGGACAACAGCTTCTACCTGTGCTGTCTGCAGCAGAGAAAACTTGCCTAGGTTTCCTGATTTTCATTCCATATGCAGCCTGTAGTGCAGCATCCTGCTGCAAGCTCAGTGGATCATTTCCAAGTCAATGGAAACTTCCAGCTGAGTTGCACTCAGCAGCTTCACTGCTGCCTTTCCTGCTCTGCAGAGCCCTTGTTTCTCTGTGTTCTTCATGCCTCTGCTCACTGGCGCAGAGCATGGAGAAATCACCAGCAGCTGAGACCTATGGCTATTTTGGCTGCTGCATCATGGCTGTTCCTCCAAAGATCAGTGATGTGACAGGCTTTGCCATATAGAAATCAAACACAACTAGCATGCATGACATAATTTTTTTACATATGGCCATAAGGCACCTGTGGTGAAAGGTTTAGCTTTGCTTTCTGAGGCCTTCATAACAGTCATGAGGGGGATGATGGGAAGGACAGTGAAGGAGGAGTCTGTGGCACTTCTCTTCTCAGCAGGAGGCATGTGGGCATGTGCACATCTCCATCCCTACATCTCCCAAAAGTCCAGGATCTATCCTCTTACAGGCACCTGTGCCATGTACTGTTGTTGCTCGTGGGATGGAGACATGCGTCAGAAGGATCACTGTGGAGTTTCTTGAAGAATTGCAGAAAGGTTTAGATCTAGTGGTCTTAAGCCCAACTACCTGCTCAAAGCAGTGCTCACGAAAGCTGGGTCATGTTTGCCCAGGGCCTTAGCCTGTTTGTCTGGAGAATCTCCAAGGACAGAGATCTTACCACCCCTCTGGTGCCTGTCCCAGACCTGCACTACTCTCATAAAAAGTTGGGTTTTTCCATATGTCCAACCAGAATTGTCCCTTTTGCAACCAGTGCCTATTGTCTCCTATCTTTTCCCCATGGACCTTGATAATAGTCCATGTCTCTCTCTCTGATATAACTGTGAGACAGTGGACTGGATGACAGCAGCTTGGTACCCTCTTGACTTTCTCCTCTCCAGTCTGAACAAGCCCAGTACCCCTCTCTTCTGCCCCTTACTGTTTATTAAGCTGTGCATACCCTCTCAGACATCAAAGTATTTTCTTTCCTTTTTTGCCACTTCTTCCTTGTGTAGTTACGCCTAAACGCCTCTCCCATCATGGGGCACTCAAGTGCAAAAGAGTTGCTTCTGACCACGTTCAACAAGAAAGTGAACCACCCTGAAGAAACAGCCCAGACACCCAGCCAACATCCCACTATCAAGATCAATGGAAATGTGCAGCAGAGAAGTGGTAATCCCAAGAAAAAGGCCACTTAAACTCCCTGTAGATCTCTTTGGTCTTTTAGTTCTGTCCTTCTCAAACTCCTCTTGCTGGTGCTTAGCTCTGAAGAGACACACTGCTCTCAGGGCAGCAGGCTGCATTACCATCGTAAGAACACTGTCTCCAGCAGATCCAGACTCTTTCCAGTCTCCACTTGCGTGAGCTGTTGAGTGGTTAAGTGTGGATTCAAGCCTCCTTGTCACAGCCGGCTAGGCAGGCATTTCACTGGCGACACCGGGTGCATTCTGCTAGAGAGGTGAAGGTCCTTGAGTCAACTGGAGTGGGGGAGCCTGCACACTTCAGGGACTTCTCTTTTCCACTGTGCTTGACTACAAAAGGTGCTGTGCCCTTAATCACACACAGCTTGTGTCTGTGACACAGTAGGATACGATGTGAGACACAGCCTTTCCTGAGCCACAGAATGACTGTTAAGACTTTATCTGCAGCTGCTTCTCCAGGATGAAACACAAAATGCAGCCTAGTTCATGAATGGGAGAGCTTAGTTGGTTTCGGTGCTTGAGAGCAACTGGTTTCTGCTGAAATCACTGGAAACCCCCACTGCTGCATGGATCAGGCCTCCAAAGGCCATGGTTCTCCATGCTAAGATGCTATAACAAACTATTCTGATGCATCCTAGCAGCCTAGGTACCAGGCCACTAAAGACTGCATGCCAAAAAGTTCCAGGTACTTGCTGGTGCCAGTCTCATATCCAAAAGCTGACAGACAAATCAGGGGGAAAACCTGAGGAAGACATTCTCATGTAAAAATCTTGCTTTTCTCATCACTTTTTTATGCAGGCCACATTTTCTGTTGCTTGATTGTCCAAGGAAAGAAAAGCACTGAACATTCAGTGAGTAGATCTAATGTGAAAAACAGGACTTGGGGGGTGCTTGAATAAAACTGAATAGGGAGGCAGACATGCTCTGCAGCGTGTTGTGGATGTCAGAGGCAGTTGCTGCAGGTTTCTTGCACATGCTGCAGAGAAGGTGATGCAAGACTACAATGCATTACAGAGGGACACAGCTCTTCTGACTTCTCTGTTTCCTAGGCTCCGTCCTCTTTTCTGGGTTTTTTTTTTGTTTTGTTTTGTGACTGCAGGAAAGACACTTTCTTTGAAAAGGTCTTGAAAACTCAGAAACATGGATCTTTCTAAACTTTCCAGTTAAATATTTACTGTCCCAGACAGAAAATGCTTCATTCATCAATTGTCTGAATGCCCCCACCTGGAAAAGAGTTACGGAGCCTCAGAGATCTTTCAGCAAACAAATTCCTTCTCATTACTGACACTGTGGGCATGACTGCTGTCAGAAAACTTGAATGTCAAGCTGCTCAGGAGTGCTGCCCATACATGTTTACCTTGTAGTCCAGCTTCCCTCTTCAGACTAAATCAGGTACTTTTTGTCTGGTTTGCCTAAACAAGTACAGCCGAGGAACGAATGCTGGAGCATTCCTGGGGGTTCAGCCAGGCTAGCCCCAGGTTTCTGACACTCATTTCTGTATGATTCCTGTAAACTCCAGGTTAACCAGCAACACCTGCATGCTCCTCAGCACCACACAGAGATATCAGAAATGCTTGTATATGTATATTTTTTATGTGTACTTGACCTTACCTCCTACACCTTGCTTCAGGCTTGTTTTTTCACATGAAGTACTGCTGACATCTGCAAAAAAATACTTTTTAACCCAAAGTCAGACTGTGGACTGCCCTGCCTGGGGAAGCAGGCATTTTAGGCCTTGAACTTGAGCTGCCTTTCTCTGAGAGGCCACGGGGCTAAGCTGGAAGTTGCAAAGGTGGCCGTGGAGGGCAAACCATTTCCCCTGCAGCCTGGACTGGTCCTGTCAGAGCTTCACAGGAAGGAGCACAACCCTGCGGTGTTCCACAGAGGTCTGGTCACCATCCCCTGCGCATAACAGGCTGAAAGATGCTGTGTTCAGCAGGAGTAAATAACTTTGCAATGTGTTGGGTGGAGGACATGGCTGCAGTGTGATGAGAATATTTAAAATATTGAATGCAAGAACTGAAATCAGTGCAATAGGCTAAAACCACCCACACCCCAGGTAGTGAACTTGTGAGTAGTGAGTGTGCTGCGTGTTCACAGTTTCAGTGATACCAAATGTTCTTCTCTCTCACCAATTCAGTGTATTTCATTCCTCAGATGTTAAGTTGTATTGACATATTTCAGGGCATCACAGAGAGAGCCTGTGTATACTTCTGCTCAAACGATAATGTGAATTGATACCTGATATGATTACTGTGTGTTGGCTCGCTGGAGTAGCCCTTGGGAAAGATCTGGTCTACAGATTTTGCAGCATTGCTCAACAGATTTTGCAGTATTGCTCAACAGTTAACATCTGGAGCTTGTACCTATACTGGAAAGCAAATGGCAATACTGCAAGGAAATTGTCATTTGCCTAAGCCAGACAGGTTTCTGTGCAGCTGATCAGTACTTGGAGCCACAGCATCATGACTGCAGTGGTCAATGCCTATTGAAGAAATATATGCAAGAGCATTTTGTCAGTAAAAAGAAAATAAAGGGGCGGGGGGGGAACTAATAAAGGAGAGAGCGGGACATTAACAGAGAAGTAGCATGCTTTATTTACACATTTGTTCAGTACTGACATGGAAGGGGGTCAGACGAAGGTGCTGCCAAAGTGCCAGGATGAAATCATGCCTCTGAGTATCATTCTCTCACCTGTCCAGGGTCCAGACATCCATCACCAGTTGACAACAAGGTCCTGCGCTGCCCACAGTTCTGCTGCTTAATGCCTTGCATGGCAAACAGCACCTCTTTCCCATATGGGCTCCTGCTGTTCCCTCTTTCACTCTCACATGGGAGACGACATGAGCCATCATTTCAAGGACCCGTTCTAGTCTGTATGAACAGACTGGTACATACAGCCATAAGAAGCATTAGAGTATCGTCAGAAAAACCCTTGTGTTCTCAGGGTGGCCACAATTCCTGTGTACACATCAGGGGTGGAAGCAGATGTCATTTTTGGGCAGACTGAACAGAGATTAGTGCAAGGCCATGGAGATGGTGGCTGGGTCTGGTGCACCTGATGGAGAGAGGAGAGATGGAAGGAATCAGGCTTTGTTAGCTCGGAGAAGGGATGTCTCAGGGAAGCCCTAATTGCAGCTGTCCACTGACTTAGAGACAGTTACCAGCCTTCTCTCAGAAGTTCACAGGGATGTCTGGTTTTAAAAAGTCTTCTTTTGACCCTTGTCATAAGGGACAAAAGGGACACATTGCAGCATGGGAAATTCTGTTTACACATATGGAGTAAAACAACCGTGGTGCAGCTGTGGCACAAGGCCAAAAGAGGTGATGGGATGTCCACTACTGGACATGTTCAAAATTTAGCTGGTCAAGGCACTGACCAAGCTGACCTTGTTTTGGAGGCAATTGAGCTTGGAAAGGGGGGTGGGAACAAAGACCTTCAGATGTGCCTCCCTACCTGAATGTTTCCATAATTCTATGTGCACAGCCTGCAGCTCCCAGTCATGTGTTAATCATGCCTTAAAAAATAATTTCTGAGTAATCCTGAGGATTATATACGTGACCCTGGGGCTCACTCATGTGAGTACCAAGTGTAGGACTTGCTCTTAATTGAAGAGCTAAATATAAATCAGCAGCCCAGCGGGATTACTCAGTCTGCAGCAGTGTCTGTGAAATGGGCATGTGTGCTTTCCATTCATTCCTTTCAGATGTTGCTCTGATATAGCATTTTCTGCAACATTGTGTAGCCACATAGAAGAATGTTTGAAATAGGCAATTTTCCATGTGTTCCTGGTAGGAAGGAAGGTCAGGTCTACTTTCAATGTGTGTTTCAGGTTTGCTTCATGTCAGGTTAGAGAAGTGCTACAAATCAAGTTTTACATCATTGACCTCCTGTTGATCTCTATTATCAAAATATTTGGATGCACACAGAGGAATCCCTAGTTCACCTTTATTGGTGCTTTGTGATTTCTTGGGAGTGGGTCTTTTCAGCACCTCTGCAATCAGTTCATCTGCCTCAGCTTTTATGGACCAAGAAAGCCACTTCAGTTTTAAGCAAGCTGGTTTTCTCACTCTTACTCATTCACAGATTTTCCCCTACCCACTCTCACACGTGTGTTCACAGGCATGGAGAGGTCTGTACCCAAGCAATCTGGCCAGGATCACTTGGGATGGCACGGTGGATGAGGGACACCAGGTGTTAAGTTTTTCATTGAGTCTCCTGCAGGCCCTGTTGGGGCTACCTCTTGGTAAGTTGGTTTTTGGGCAGGTCTTGTGTACTCTGTAGGATGGAGGTGTTGCTACAGGGGGATGGTTTTGCCTCAGCACTCTGTTTCCTTCAGCATCATTTCTCCTTGGTTTGGGTTTAATGAAGTATCAAAAAGAGGCAAGACAGAAGTGTGTTCTGGGCCCTGGTTGCCATCCTCCTGTTGTCAGGGCACACAGTCACTTGCTTATAAGTCACCACCTAATCTCAGCACAGGCCTCCTGTGCATGGCACGAGAAACTGCATTCAGTCAAAACAAATTCTCCATTTCAACTTCAGACCTGCTACAGGAGTCCCGTGAAATGCAATTAAAGGAGCTCAAAAAAAATAGAGATTGGAAGGCATCTTCAGAGGTCCTTGTTCTAACAATCTGCTCCAAGCATGGCTGACACAAAGCTAGATCAGGTTATCTCCAGTGATGGAGATCCCACCATCTCTCTGGACTGCACCATGCTTGTCTGATGATTTCACCTCTGTTTTCTCAAAAATTCTCTTGGATTGAATCTAATTCAGGATACTGCCTGATCAGTGCCATCAAGCAGTGGAGAGGCATTTATTCCACTGGCTTTCAAGGACCACCCAGGCCCTGTTCAGCCACCAAGGTCACATCTGACGTTCCTTGCTGTCCACCAAGATTGCAGCCCTTCTGTCCGGACTGAGGGCCTTATTCACTGCTGGGCTCCTCGCAGCCATGGGCAGGACACATCCTTTGCTCAGGCTGTGCTCCAGGAGGTTCGTGGCACCCCATTTCTGCAGTGTGTTGAGGCCCCTCTCTCTGAAGGGCTGTGATCCCCTCCAGGTGCTCCCCCAGTGTGGAACAATCCCCAGTGCCCTACATCCTCTCTTCTATGTTGTTTATAAAGATGTTAAAAATATTGGCCTGGTATTAACCCCTCAGAAATGGCACATGTAGCTGTCTGCCAGCTACTCTTTGACTGATGGACCTCTATCCTTGAACATGACAGCCCATCCAGTTTTCCACTCACTTAACTGTTCACCTGTGAAATCCATAATTCTATCTGTTTAGCTGCAAAAGTAATGATCAAAAACTCCAAAATAACTCTTGCCAAAAGATTTCCCTTCCTAAAACATCATCATATGCAGACAGAAACTTTGTTTTTGTCAGTTTGATCCTTTGGTGCTGGCCCAGCCTGGGAATCAGCACGTTGGTTTTGTGCCTGTTGTCTGAATACCCTATTATTGTAACAAACTACACCCACTTGTCATTTAATACTGGCACCAGCAAAAGGTGTTTGTCATATGTGAAAACTAGCAGGGAAATCCATCTTTTGTAAACCCCTAGAGTTAGAAAGTTCAGGTATTGTTGATCAGACAATAAAACAGATATCGTGAAGGAAAGGGACTGACAGTGCCCTGTAAACATAGTTTTACTAATTAGAAAAAAAAGCAGCATTGATGCCTTCATTATCTTGGGACAAAAAGTGAGCTACTGGAAGGAGTTACAGGCAGCAAAGAAACATGGCTTTATCTGCAGGTTGGGTGTGCTTTAATCTGACATCCTGACAATGCTGAATGGTGAGTAATATGGAGAGTATGTCTGCCAAAGCTCTGGAGCCAAAGCACAGAGTCTACCTGTCACTCCAAAAAGGCCAAGATGAATAGCAGGACGCTAATCCCTCGGGCACCACATAGCCTGGTGCATCTGTCTGCTACAGTGGGGAGGAGATGATGCTTCCTTTCAGATTACTACAGGTGTGGAGCTCCCACACACAGAGAAAAATGTACTGCTGCTAAAGCTTTCTGGTAATGGAAAGTAACATGCCTAAACTCCTAGAGCACTTGCAATTCACTTTTCAGAACTAAAATTTACTCACCTTTCTCAGGATGGTCCCATACCTCCATGCATTTCGAAGTTTGCTTTGCTATGATGAAGTATTAGGTGAGAAGCTTAGACATTGTTTCTCTGCATACTTCCCTAAAACCTTACCTTTTTTTTTCAGAAAAAAGCATTTACCTGACAAATCCATGAATAGCTCATATAACTAGGGAACACTGTTAAGTTACTAGATCTGAACCAATAAACGCCTTTTCCAAATGAGATATATGAAAATTTTGGTTTTTACTTTACAGGAAATATATCTGAAATTGTTTTTACACCACAATAAAAGAGAAGATGTTACCTCTGTATTTTGTCTTTTCTGTAAGTCATTATTGTATTCATACTGGTCCTTACTGAGGAGCAAAAAATACTTACCCTCTCAATCAGTATTTCAAAGAATCCTTCACAGAAGTTCCTGAAAACACCCAGCATCACCTTCCTCCTGAACGAGTCCTTCAGCTGGGCTTTTTCGATCAGCTTCTCTCTTCTATCACCTTTATTTCCTTAACTAGCTGTGAGCACTGTGTGATCTACCTGAATAGCTTGGAATCTCTGCTAGTAGCTAAAGGCTGTGGATTTCACCTATATTAAAAAGACAAAACACATCTAATTGTATCTAGAATGACTCCATTGCAAACTAAACAACAAAAATAAGCACTTGTCTGTGAGAACTTTCTTAGTTATGTCACCTTAGACGCAGTATTGTCCTATCAGTTTTGCAGCTGAGAAGAGAAGCACATTTTTTGAAAAGTGTTCATGGATGAATAAAATGAAACAATTGGCTCTGTCACTGAATGGGTACAATAGATTTCAAACCCATTAGATAGCAACAGGGAAGTTTTTTCTGCAATTGTTCTCAGGAAAAAAAAAGTAATTTTAGTGCAGAGTCAAGTTTTGATCTCTGCTTCTTCCACTGCCTGGAATGGCAGGATCTGGATTTGTTTGGATAATTTACTTACTGTCTTATGTGGGAGAGGGAAATAGGTCCCTTTCTGGAGTGTTCAGGCCCATATTTTAAATGGAGTCCTTTTTGCTACCAGATCAGTCAAGTGTATATGCTATCACAGTGCAAAACATTTCAGTGAAAAGGGTGAGGCAGGAACATAGCACCTGCCATGAGGATGAGCCTCCCTGACTTGCTTTCCTCCCTAGCGAACCTCACATCTCAGGAGTACAAAAATTTTGAATCCTGCTTTTGGGGTCACAGATTTGAGCTCTGCTGGTTCAGATGCAAGAGATGTGAGAGGTGCAAAGCTGAGGATCATCGGCAGACACAGATCTTGAGTGGCTTACCCCTACTAAACCAAAAGACCTCTCTGTTAAGTACTTATTTAGTAGATCAGTGACAACAGGGTACAAAGGCTTTTCTGAACAGAAGCCGCCTTTCCAACTCCACCCTGAAACCAGAAGTGTGCTATGCTGTCATGTGCAGGCAGAAAATACCCAGCTTAGCACGGAGCTGCTATATCCTGCCCCAGCTTCAGCTTTCGGAGTGATTTAAGGTGGAGCTCATGTGGAGTGACTGTGATGTTGCATCTCCACGTGATAACTGCCCTGCTGATGAAATGCAGTGTCAGCACCTAAAAGCTGTGGCGGCAGTCTGTTGGGCAGTAGGAAGAAAAAAAGAATCACTGCTACTCAATGCCACTCAGCCCTCCAGGAACAAGAAACCCAGCTCCTTTGCCTGGAGAGGGCTGCAGCTGCAAATGCAGACATCCCTCAGCTACAAAGCAGATGTGCTTTATCCCTGCCTTGCAGGAGCCAGGCAACATCCCAGTATCACAGCTGAATTAAGCTTTGACTTGTTTCTCTCTTCTGGCCCCCAAGCTAATCACTGTGCCTGTGTTTGGCAACTGCAGCAGAGCTTGGCACTGCTGGCAGTACCTGGAGACATTGCTGAGCCACGCAGAGGGAGAGGTGGGAGGGTAAGGGGGGAGAGGCAGTGGCTGCCCGGGTCTGCTTACCATGACTCTCTGCACTAGCAAGCTCCCTCTAACAGGGATGCCGTCAGCTCCCCTGGCCAAGGAGGAATATGACAACTCGTTCAATTATTGGCCCCTCACAGATCAGTGTCCACACATGGACTGTGATAACTTTTGGGGCTACATTAAACTTATCACATGCAACAGGTTTAATTGTTGCACTGGAAATATGTCTTCTGCTTATCTCTGGAAGCATTCCTCCTCCCCTCACCCCACCCTCCTCTGCATTTTAAAGACTTAGTTTCAAGTCCACATCTATCAGTACAAAAAATAGCAGGACATGCCCTATCATGTTCTGGACACTCTAAGCCAAAAGATGAGGGAGCTGCACCCTTTTCCCCTCATCCAGATTCTTTTATGTGTGCTTAAAATGTTCATATAAAGCTTTATCACACCCAAACCATTTCCGAAGCAATGAGCAGTCACATTTACTATTAGGGTTTTGAAGGACTGTAATTCCAGGGTAATTTTACCACTCCCTCTGACAGTCTTTTGTATTTCTGATACTATATGTGTCTCATAAACAAAACAGCCCAGAACATATCAATCACATTATCAGCACAGAGAGGATTACTTAGAAAGGCACTTAGAATTTGCTCTGCACTCCTGGCAAGTCCAAAACAGCAGGTAGCCCATCTTACTGTGTAATAGGATTAACACTGATGGAAAAAGTGTTAGTACCTTTCTGGTGTTCATATAACCCAATCCTCCTATGAAGTAAGAAATGCATAAAATAACAGATACTTAAGTTGGATGTGTATTTTTAAAAACTCACAACATTACTTTAGAGTACCTAAACCCACCCATTCTTTCTGTAAACTTCGAAGTTCGAGCTGAAATGGTATTTTCCCCTGAGCAGGCTTCAGGACAGTATGCTAGTCTGGTTTGTGAGCCCAGAAGTTTTACTATTCCATGTGTTTTTTCTGTCAGAAAATTTTTTTTCTTTGGTGTATTGTGGACCATTACTGAATATGGCTTCATAGCTTTGAGGCTCAGCAGTTCTGGAAAGCCTGTTTTGGGTACATACACACTGAGGATCTCAAGCACCAGAGAATTCAGTCCTTTCTCAATTTTGTAACCGCAATGCAAAACAGCCAGTTGAGCTTTAACTCCAGGAGGTAAATAGTTGTAACCAAACACATGGAATTTAGTTTTTGCCTGCCTAGTTATCTCCTCAGGCATGTAAATGTGAGCACTTTCACAACAATGAAATTAGGCTGAGAAGCAAAAAGTCATAAAGACCTTGTGATTATGGAATAGTTAAAGTCAGGAGAAGAGCATTACCTTCCTCTCTATACACAGGCAAAATTTAATTCAAAACCCATGGGGAGTATTTTCTTAGAACATGCCAACAATATTGCTAGACATAAGTCATACTCCAGAGACAGAGGCATGTTCCTGCATTGGGAAGTCATCTTCAGGTCCTGAAGAGCCCACAAGGTCCATCTAATTATCATGAGGTTATTATCTTCAGACAACTATGGCAAAAAGGCATGACAAAAGGTATTGGCTGTGTAGCCGACATAAGCTTCAGGAAGAAGCCTCACGGATTTTTGATGTTGACCTGGAAAGTCCAATCCAAACAGCATCAAGGTTTTCCTTGATGTGCAGAATCTAATATGCAAAAATCAGAGCAAGAAGTATCAAAGGACAGTTCATGATTCCCTTTCACCTTTCTCAGTAAGAGATCAGGGTTGCAGGTCAGCCCCTTTCTGCTGAACATCTGTGAAGCTTGTGCACTGGCTCATCACCAGTGCATTTCCACTCCCTCCCCAGTGGGATTTCTGCACCTCGGGAAGGACAGGGATAACCTTGATGGTTACACCTTGAGCCTGACTGCAGGCAGGATCACTTGCAAATCATGCCTTCTCACAATTCACCCTGTGTGCTGCTGGTACAGGTCTCATGAGCTGAGTAACTCTAGGTGGGGCTCAGTCCATTTAAGCACTCATCAACCAAGATGTGCTCCAGCATTGTGGAAGCCAGCATGTGCAGGGTGTGCTGCCATGAGCTCTGACTGATTTCTTGGAGTCTTACAGTGCTCTGTACTTTTCTAAAAGCCATGCTTCCATGGACACAGAAGTACATAAGGATTTCAGCTTTCAACTAGTGGTATGGAAAACATGACATTTGAACCCAAAGATTTGGAGGAAAATGAATTTAAACTTCAGGTCCTGTCCTGAACACCTAGTGGCATTCCATGATGGAGTGACTCCATCAGTGGACAAGGGAAGGGCTACAGATAACATTTATTAGGACTTCTGTAAAATCTTTGACATGGTACCCCACAACATCCTTCTCTAAACTGGAGAGAGATGGATTTGATGGGTGGACTGCTAGACACTTAAGAATGTGGTTGGACTGTCACATCCAGAGAGTAGTGGCCAAGAGCTCAGAGTCCCAACGGACATCAGTGACAGGTGGTGTCCCTCAAGGGTCTGTATTGGGACCAGTGTTATTTAATACTTTCATTAATGTCACAGACAGAGGGGTTGAGTGCACCCTCATCAAGTTTGCAGATGACACCAAGCTGAGTGGTGCTGCTGACACTCGTGAAGGACAGGATGCCATCCAGAGGGACCTGGACAAGCTTGAGAAGGGGCCCATAGGAATCTCATGAGGTTTAACAATACCAGGTTCACGGTGTTGCACCTGGCTCAGGACAGCCCCCAGTATCGGCACAGGCTGGGGATGAGCAGATGGAGAGCAGCCCTGTGAGAAGGGCTTGAGGGTGCTGGTGGGTGAGAGGCTGGACATGACCCTGCCATGGGCACTCCCAGCCCAGATAGCCAAACGTGTCCTGGGCTGCATCCAAAGCAGCGTGGGCAGCAGGGGAGGGAGGGGATTCTGCCCCTCTGCTCTGCTCTGAGCAGGTGAGACCTCACCTGGAACACTGCATCCAGCTCTGGGGTCCCAGCACAGGAAGGTCATGGAACTGCTGGAGTGAGTCTAGATGGGGCCACGAAGTCAATCAGACCGCTGAAGCACCTCTCCTATAAGGAATGACTGGAAGAGTAAGAGTTTATTCAGCCTAGAAAAGAAAAGGCTTTGGGGTGACCTAATTGCAGCCTTTCAGTACCTAAAGAGCCTACAAGAGAGCTGGTGAGAGACTTTTTACAAGGACATATACTGATAGGACAAGGGATAATGGCTTCAAACTGAAAGAGAGTAGATTTAGATTAGCCGTTAAGAAGAAATTCTTTACTATGATGGTGGTGAGGCATCTGGTTACCCAGAGAAGTTATTGGTGCCCCATCCCTAGAAGTGTTCAAGGCCAGGTTGGATGGAGCTCCGAGCAACTTGGTTTAGTGGAAAGTGTTCCTGACCATGACAGGGAGATTAGAACTAGATGACCTTTAAGGTCCCTTCCAACCCAAACCATTCTGTGATTCTGTGATTACTTATTCACTGTTATAAGACAACACCTTTCCTTTCAATTTTCTGCTGCTTCACAGAAGGAAATATGGGGCATAATGTCACAAGCAGATATGGCTGTGCATGTATTGCATTACAAAGTGAAGACACACATCCAGTTTAACTGCAAGCAATTACGTGTACGTGCTCACTCTTCTGGGAAGATGCATTTAGGTGGAGTTCACCCTGGATACCTTTGCTGCTTATTTGTGAAGCCTTCTTATACAGGAATGAACTACCCCAAACACACAAACACAGCTTGACATTAGCATCTTTGGGGCATCTGATGTGTTCCTGGCATTCAGAGATACAAGGCACTGCCAAAGAACAAGGAAGCGAAAGAATCAGCCATTCCTGAAAATCCATTTAATGAGAATGGATGAGTGATCTGCTATTCTGACTACTCAAAAGCTTGAAAATAACCAAGAAGTCATTGATTTCCAAAAGGTAAAATAAAGCTGCTCCTAAACTCTGCCTCCTTTGTGCTATCCTGAAAAAAAACTTGGATGCAAGAAAATACGCCTCAACTTTAATACTACAGGACTCAGCAAGATCACTTCCAATCACCTCTGGGGAAATGCAAACTTGCTTTGCAGTGTAGAGAATTTAGTCAGCTAGCAGCTTACAGGAGCACGTTCTGGTTTTGGAGTGATGAGTCAAATCTCACAGTTATTTCTGTTAGAAAAGAACTTATTTTCTGCATTTAAAAATAATTCTTATGGTAGATAGGTGGGAGCAAAGGACTTGATCCCTTTTGGGTTGATTTTTTTTATTTTACTCATGGTAAGAAGATCTCACTTCTCAGACACAGATGAATCTTCTGGAACCTTGTCTCTTCCTTGCCTTGTACTGCTGCATAAACAGGAGCTGGTGAACTGAAAGCTGTATGAGAAGACAAGTCTCGCATTTGAAGGCTGTTTTAACTTCCTCCAACAACCTGGCTGTCACAACGGAATGAAGCAGAAAGACCATATTTCCTACACATAGGCTGAAGAGGCACCTATGCCTGTGTAAAACCTGTGCCCTAAACAAAATCCCTGACTCTGGTACAGCATCTGTTGTTTTAACAGAGGGCTGACTACACCACTGTTCGTGCTGCTCCTCAAGCAGCCTCAAGCTGTATTTCTCCGAGGAAGACCAACTGAGAGCTGGGAGCAGACTCCAGTGTGCTACTGTGCCTATTAAGAGTCAGTAAAAACTGCAACTAAAACCAGTGGGAAACAGAAAAATGTAGGTGCAGCTATTTGTTCCCCACAACCTTTCTTAAACAGGTCTAAAAATGTCTGTAAGGTGAGCCCTGCCCCATCTTTTTGAAACTAGTCACTACATGTGCTTGTCAAAAGTACTTGGGTCCTGTTCTGTATATAAATGCCAGTTAGCAAATGCAAAAACACAGAGTGAAACAATGTAAATCTCAAATAACACAAAGTCTTTAAGAAATCTTTCTAAGCACAAGGGAGAGTGGCAGTATGTCAGGCATATTGTACTTGCATAGAGGATTTCTAAAAAACAGTATTAGTTCATGTATGAGTGTAAGACAGAATATATGAATTGGGCAAGAAATATAGCCCTGTGCAGCTAGAAGTTTGTAGAAAACTCTCAAAATTCATACAGCAAACAACAGGAGCTCTGAGCCAGTGTCCTGTCACCATATAGAAGCATACTCCACTGTTCCTGAGTGCCCTAGACAGCTTTCAGCAGCAGAAGGTACGCCTTGTGAAGATGTGCCATCACTTTCCTTTCTGCACAGCTCCCAGACCCAGCAGCAAAAGATTACATCAGGACACGTCTTAAAGACTGTCTAGCACAAAGCATACCCAAACCCTGCAGAGAGCGCCTGTGCCCCTCTGCTCAGCACATCTGAAATTTTAAAGAAAAGTTTTGGGTTCCCCAAGAGATGGAAGATATTGATACACTGAGGAGTTCAAACACAGGATCACAAAGATGTCCCGGGGATGGGAGTGCAGGACATTGCAGGAAAAAGTGGAGGAAACTGATCTTCAGCCTGAGGAAAATGCTGCAGTATGATCAATTTGCAGTCAGCCATTGCCTACTTTAGCAAGAGGCACCTCTTCTCTGAGGCTCATGAGGAAATGTTGAGACAACAGGCATGAGCTGCAGCAGGGGAAATTCGAGTTAGATATAAGAAAAAAGTTCTTTCCATCATTGGTGCAGACAAGGCTCAGATAGGAAGTGATGTGACCTCTGTCCTGGGAGATACTCCAGAGCTGACAGGACAAGGCAACCTTACCTAGCTTTAGTGAGTCATGCTTTGAGCTGGGAGTGGGACTGGGGACCTCAACATGTTCCTCTTCTAATCTAAATTTTTCCATGCTTTTTATGACCTTCGGGTGTGGATTTTACAGTTGTTTGATTTGGGGACAAAGCATTTCTGAGCTTCATAGCCGTCGGACTAATTGAAAGAGGGCCTATTTTGCATGACTGTGAACTCAGCAGGGGTCTGAGCATCCTCTCACTCAGCCACTACCACTGTTTGCTGTGAGGCTTTCAGAGCCATAACTTAATGAGATTTTGGACATGAGATACAACTTTAAAAGACCCCAGCCCACTTTTTCCACTGACAGCACCAAAAAAACTAAGTTGTCTGCCCCCTGCTGTTCTTTTGCTAGCTCCAGTCCCTACTTTCTGTGGTGGCCCTTTGCATCTTGAAGGAGGAGCCTGTCCTGAGCCCCCATGGCATCAGGCTCAGCCGAGACAGGGATGCAGACCCTGACGCTGCCTCCCATCCCAGTGCCCCCTGTCCCAGATGTTCAGTAGTGGGGCAGGACAGAGGTGCACCACGGTGGTGTGGGGCAGTGCCATTCTCCCCTGGCCCATCTACAGTCCCCTCACTGTGAGGGGGCCGCTAATGAACCTGGCCTTTGGAGCCACTTTAGGCTGCCCAGAGAGGAAGGGTGCCCAGGAGAGGAAAGTTACTGCTGGAGAGACCTTATCTCTCTTAGTCTTTGTGGTGCATGCCTCCACCCATGTCTTACCCTTTCCCTTTCCTCAACCCCACTCACACATTCCTATACCCTGCTGCAGCTGAGGCACCTGCCTGTGCTCTTTCCAAAAAGAAGAAGCCACTCATCTTTTGGTTCGTTACATGTGTTAACCGACTTAAGAGCACTGCTGAAAGGGGACCAAAAATGAAAGCTTGGAAGCGAAATATCTCTTCCACTCATTTGTAACTAAGTTTTTTCAATTAAAACATCAGGCACATGGTAGTCTCACTCTTCCTTGTTTAACACGAAGCAAAGAGTTCGAATAAGTTGGTATGACACAGTGCAGGAAGCTTGTGGGCAGAGCCACTGGCCAGGAAGATTTGGTTTCATAGGTGTGTTTCTTTGACTTGAAACATTATTATTATACTGTAAACGGATTGACAAGGCAAACAAGCACAATTGCTTCATAGGCAGTCAGTATGGATGCTGAAAGCAGAGTCCCATTGCCCATCCCTTCCACAGACAGCTACTGCCTTCCCACAATACTCCCAGTACAGAGCCTGTCTAACATGTTATTTTGTGTGAAGAGTTCAGCCAAATGAACCATGAAGCAATGAGACAGGCAAAAATGAAGCAAGTACAAACCGTGCCCACAGCAGCAATCAGACAGGTTGAGAACTGTCTGCTCCTCCTTCATGGATGCTGTGATGAAGACCTGGCTTCAGCAGTGTGGCAGAAGGACGCCCATGAATTTTTTTCTCACCAGGAGTAAAGAGCCGAATATCAAAGAAATAAATACTCTCCTTTGCCCTTTTTCTTCCTTGCTGGCCCAAATTCCCTCTCTCTTTAGTTTCCAGCTCCATTCCCTTTGCCGGACACAGCTAAAGAGGATCTGTGCCTTCCCGAGCAGCCAGCCAGCGCCCACTGTGGGCCAGTCCTGCACAGTGCCATTCCTGAAATCTAAAGGCTTGTTGGGGCCGCCAAGAGACTGGCACTATAGACAAACCTGTTTTCACTGTCAATAACTTATTCTCGGATTTCCTGCATATTCTGAAGAGCTAGGCTACACAGCAGAAGAGCTGAAGCTGTCTGGGAGCTGGATCATTTGCCTGGCAACTCTCATATCTACAGAAGGCACCACAGCTGTCCTTACCTGGGCGAGGGCATGAAGCCTCCAGACTTCTTTCCCTTTGGTGGCTGAAGCCCTTGTGATTGGGAGGCAGCAGGGGTGGAGACTCTCAGCTGCAGGGTATAGCCCTGGAGGATGCATCCCAGCAGGCCATGCTGTTCCAGTGTTACCAACACGCTGGCGTAGGTCTGTTCCTCACAGCTCTGGCAGGAATGTGTCCTAGCTCCTGTGTGATGCTGGCTTCAGGGTACCCCTCCTAACAACCTCTCACCTAAATATGTATAGACACCCACACCATCTGTTTTGACAGCGTTGCTGCTTAGGGGCAGGTATCATTCTCTGGAAGGAAGGGCAGTGCCCAAGGGCTTGGAGTTCCAGTAGTCTGGTGGGACACTTGTGTGATTGGGACCTGATGTGTGATTGAAATGGGTCTGACTTTGTTCCAGGAGTTTCCCAAAGGTGCTTCCAGGCCTGAGTATTGTTTGGGAGTGTCTGAGCCAAAGCAGTGGCAAACACAGTGAGGGACACCACACAGAAGCAATGGTGGTGGCATAGTCAGGCCAGAACACAGGTCCTGCCACACTGTAAAACACCCATAGCCTGAAAAGTGGGGCTGATTGTCCCGTCCTCCACCCCAGCAATCTCCATGGACTGAAAAAGGTGGCAGAACTGCTACCACACATGGTCAGATAGATACCCACACAGTTGCAGAGGTTGTATGAATGGTACCTCCCCGCACCAGTCAGCTTTCCTCCAACCCTGAGAGTCTGGGTGCCACCTACCCCAGTGTTTCATCTCATGGCATGTATTTCAACTGTTGCCAGGAGAAGCAGCTTTGTCCTGCCGGGGCTTTGAAAGAAGGTTAATCTCCAATGACTCCTTCATTAAGAAAACAACTCGATTCCCCCAGTGGACATGCATTTGCTGCAAGGAATAACAAGGGAGCACAAAACCTCTGTCCACCCTTTGTGTTGGTTAAAACATTTTCTTTGACATGCACCCACTGGAAGAAGCTCTCATATGCAGAGGATCCCCCGCAGGACTTGGTGAAAGCTAAAGGAAAGCACAGAGCTTGTATTTAGATGAAGTTTTGGATCATGAAGCAAAACTGGGGGATGGGGAAGGACAAGTATCTGGGATTTAAGGCCAAAGCAGCATACCTGTCAGGTCTTCTCTTATCACAGGTGATGCATATCTCTTTTCACTACAGAGCTGCCCTATTGTTGTATGTGTACCTAAAGTGTCAGGATAGTGGCTGTACCTTGAACTGTGGGGGTAGCTCCTGGGCAAAGACACCAGAAACAATGGTTTGAAAAAATGTTTTACATAAAAATTTGCTCTTTGCTGCATTCTGGGCTATTCTTAAAGCAGGGTTTTTCCTTGCCAGCAGTATTTTATGACTTTGGAGGAGAAAATATTCTAACAGCAAGAGAGGATAATTCTGTAAAAAGCACAGGGCATCTTACTAGCATAACATTCCTAGTAGAAAATTACAGACTACTGCTTCATCTGTTCTCCTGCTGCCCCCCTGAGTGCCCGTGGCTTACTTTAGGACAGACACATCTGCACAAAGAGCAGCTCTTGCTCTGAGTGCCACAAGCCTCACACAATAAGCTTCTGAGTTCTGGGCCGTGCCAGCAAAAATGGGGGCTGACTCCTAGGCCAAGTCCAAAACTGTGTATTTACAAATATTTAAGAAATACTGAAAGCAGATAGAAAATCCTACCAGCCTTCACTCATCTAAAAGCTGAGTGCTTTTCAGCCTGAGCTGAATTTTAACACTCTTTTCCCCAAACACTGCGTCCCCCCTCAGTGATGTCATTTGCAGAAGGCAACTCAGAAAATAAAATAGCTCCATTTCTTTCAGGGATGTCTGAGAAGCCATTTTCTAACAGTAAAACTGACAGATTCAGCTGGTTTAATAACTGTGGTATTACCTTGACCTGAATTGCTTTCAGGGCTTTAGGATTCTGCTGTGACCCTCCACATGAAACTGCTTGCAGGGGGAATGACTCCAGTGTTTGTTACCTGCTGTGGGGCCTCCAGGGTCCATTGCAAGCTGCTGCAAGAACTCTCTTCTCCTGCCAGATGTTTCTGTAGCAGCCTCACTTCAAGGGTCACATCACCTCTAAAGGGCCTCTTCTACTTTCCAGTCGTTTTAGTCCCACTTTAGAGCAGCTCTCATGGGTGCCCCTGCATTAGAGGCCACCACTGAAATGCCCTGCATCCTCTAAACACTTGGACCTGACAAAGCCATTCCTACACACGGGATCAATCTGGACTCTGAAACTGGCCCTGGTAATGAAACAAATATGAAAAACAAGTCCAAATACATCTCTGAGGCTGTCTGTGTTACTCTCCCAGTGGCAAATGAGTGAGTTTTCAGAAGCCACCTTCAGCAGTACCTTTTGACCATTGTAGGCAGGAAAGAAAAGAGGGAAATTAAATAAAAGACGCAGTTTTTCTTCAAAAGTGCTCTCATAATGCAATTCTGCCCTCCTTGGGGCAGGGGGAGGGACTGTCTCTGTTTCCAAGTGCATCTCAGGAGGCAGAAGATCAGGCAACATGTAAATGGTCACAACATCACTGGGACCTTCACTGAAGATGCCTAAAGGACCAGAGCCTGGACAAAGGATAAGGTGACAGTGGTGCTGGTAAAGTCTTTTCCAGGTCACAATTTTTGTCTACATCACTAAGAAGCCTTCAGACAACTAGAGAAAACATTACATAAAGAATCAGCAAACATCCAGTTCTCTCCTCCTTGCTAAACATATCCAAACACCCTTTTAAATCTCCTCTTTCACATGACTCTCACAATATTTAACCTTTATCTCCTTGGCTCAGAAAGGAGATGGAAGAACTGGAAAAGGACAGAAATATATTGGGAGGATAATGAGAAGTAACAAACAGCCAACTATATCAAGACATGCTGGTCTAGAAAAGAGATGACTAGCATGAAAGCAGATCCCCCAGCACTGAGAGGCAAGGAGAAGGTCAACAGGCAGTAAGTACTCATGTGTCTCTCAGTACAAGAATAAAGAGGCAACAAATGAAACCAGCAGATGGCAGCTTCACATTCAGCCAGAGGACTAATTCTTCTTACCACACACAATCCAGCTGTGTGACCCATTATTGCTAGTTAGTGTAGAACCAGTAGTCTTGCCTGGATTTAAAACCCACAAGATAAATTCACAGAAAGAGGTGGACAAAGTAACAGGAAAAGACAGAATCCACCAAAGCAAATATTGCTGTGATAAGGAGAACCCAGAAAATAGTAAGGAAGAGCTTGAGTAATGAGCATGCTAAGTAAGGAAGAGCATGAGGCCCTCTCATGGGGCAGCCAGCCACAGTGAACCATTCACTGAGAATTACACAGACTGTCTATCTAGATTGTCTATCTAGCTAGATAGTCTATCTAGCTAGTCTGCTAGTTTCATTTCTTGCCTCTTTGTTCTTGTTGCCCCACTTTATCCCTGTGCATTGTTAATTACTCCCATCACTGAAAACTGCCCGCGGTAACTTCCAATCAGCACATTACCTCGTGCCTTCTAAGCAAAATGTGCCCTGCCTTCACATTACCTGCTGCCAGGCCCTGACTGGAGGTTAACTTATTCTTGACTGTCTTAAAGAGATGTTCTCGGCTCAGTCCATTCTGCAAAACATATTTTGCTTAGCATGGAAAGGAGACATCTGAGGAGGGGCCTAGTTTACAGTCTCACACTGCCTATGGGGCATCACAGGGAAGGTAAAGCCAGACTCTTCTCAGAGGTGACCACTGACAGGGAAGAACGTCCTGCAGAAGGGACTCAAGTTGCAAAAGGGTTTGGACGTGAGGCAAAAACTTTCCTTGAGAGCAGTGCGGCCCTGGGACAAGCTGCAGAACGTGAGAATCTCTGTCTGTGAAGATACCAAGCACTCGAGCAGATGAGGGCCTGAGCTACCTGACCTAGCATTGTAGTGAGCCCTGCTGGGCACACAGGCTTGTATTGAACACTTGCAGAGATGTCTCCTGACACAAATCTTTGTCAGATTTTGGGAACCATATTCCACCCAGCATGACCAGCCTTGCAAGACAGAACTGATCATCCATGTTTAGTCAAAAATGTTAGTGCTATTGACAGGAGAACAACATCCTCTATGTATGATAGTGACAGCAACTCACAGACTTCGTGGGAGGTTCGGTGCTTGGCCATCACCTCCATGACTCACGCAGCACCTCTGCACTGCTGTCTGCCTTGCACTATGGGAAAGGATCGGCACAAGGGAGGAGCTGTACCTGGCACATATGCTGAAGCACCTTCAGACACTTTTCTGACGGTCTCATTGAAGAATTGTCTGTAGTAGTGGTTCCCACAAATGTCAGGGGTGTTGCCCTGTCCATGGTAAGGGCAGGAAGCCGTCAAAAATGATCCTTGCGATACTGCATGTAGCAGCCTTTGTGTGGTGCCCTCCGAGGAATACTTGAAAGTTTTAAAGAAAACAGAAGCCATCTCTCTTGCGTCTAATTAAACAAAAGCATCACTACCAGTTCTCCCCAAGTTCAGTGACACATTATGCCAGGTACAGGTACACCAGACTGTACAGCACCATTTCTACTGCCCTGAGGAACTGTGGCCCAGACAGAAAAGGTGGGAACTGGCAATTTGCCTGTTGCCCTACATGGAATCAGGTGGACAGTGGTTCACTTTACCCCTAAGGGAGAGAAACAGGCAGCTCCTGTGATTCAGCCCTTCTAAGACAAAAATCCAAATCATCTGTAGCAGTCTCCCATGGACTCTAGGTAACAATCCCATGGACAGTTTAAAAGATCAGCTTTGATGAGAAGCCTGAATTTTTATATGGCTGCAAGAAGTGAGCAAATCCATCACTTTAGAAAGACACTTGTTGGAGGTAACAAAAGAGGTATGAGACTCAGATCTGCAGCCTTAGCTGAATCTCTTCCTAAAATCTCCTCTATCTCTTCAGTAATAACAACAATATTACTTTTCCTTCTCTCTTTCTCCCCCTTCTGTCTGTAATTTGCTCTTCCTGGTGGAAGGGAAAGGAAGTGTAAATTATTGCAACACTGACAAGTCCTGAACAGCATCTTCTGTCACTACCAGTAAACCTCAGGAAGCAGAACAGACCTCTGACAGGGCTTTGAGGAATGTGGAGATGCTATCCATGTGCTTCTTTACCAACTGAAAACTGAAAGCATGAAAGCAATTCAAAGCATGTCCCTCTTTTTCTGTCTTTCTTATTTCCCCAGTTTCTGGCACATCTCAGGTATTTACTAAACAAATTTGCAATTCTTTAGCAATGAATGTACTGAGATGGGCCAGATCTAACTACTCAAGCAGGCACACTAAGGTATATTTGCTGTGTCCTTCTGCAATAAAAAAACTCAAATCACTTGCTCTTCCTGTGCAGCTGCAGGGCGCAGAAGTAATTCAAACTGATCTAGCAATGTGTAGACTGCAGTCTCACAATGGTGGTCAAATGCTGTTATCTTGTGAAAGATTCTTTACGTGGCTGTGGCTGGAGACAAAATGCCTCAAGCAGAAATCTGACACAGGATTTTTTCATCCTCAATCAGACTCTCAGTTGGGAGTAACAACATAATAATCACTAACACTTTTTTATAAGGCTCCCATATTTCTGCCAGACAACGTCTCAATGCATTCGTGTTGTGGAGCAGTTCCGCAGTGAGCACTACGTACACACTTTGGATTTACTGAGCACATACAGGAAGATTTTATGTGTGTGCCAAGAACACACAGGACTGTCTGAGCACAAGCAGCTGACCCAGAGAAATCATGAACCAAGGTTTTGCAGCTTCTAGGTCATTTTGGATTCACTGGTTGTACAAGAAAATATAGGTCTGCACAAATGTCATGGTTGCCTTTCAGGATGCGTGGATATTGACCATGCCTTCAGAGATTATTGCTGCATTACACAGCATTACTCTTCCAACAGTCTACCAGACACTCACAAATGCTGGAAAAACAGCACAGATTCTGTTTTTTGGCCTGGACAAAATTTCACCATGGGAAAAGGAGATTTGATCAGGGATCGTGGTTCTACACACACTCTCCTTGTACTGAGGTCTCCAAAATTTAAGAAAGGCTACACTTTAAACTCACATTAAACTCATTCTGGATGGTTGTCTATGTCTCCTCATAAACTGTATTACACACTGCTAATCAACCGAGCTGCTGAATGAAGAGAGACAAATGATGCATGACAATCCACCATGGAGCCACTTTCTGCAGAAGATGATAGAAGGTAGTGGTGTCTCCTTCAGTGGAGGTGCTCAAGAACTGTGTGGATACAATCCTGTGCCATGTGTTCTGGGATGATCCTGCATGAGCAGGAATGTTGGACCAGACAAGGTTGCTCCCTTGCAACCTGACCCATTCTGTGGTTCTGTGAATTTAATGTAAGGATTTCAAGTGCTTTAGGGTCCTGTGAGCCAGCAGGAGGACACCCAGTGCAGGCTCTGTTTAACTGATTGGTTCCTTGCTTCTGACAGGTATCCAGACATTTTTACTAGAACTGTGCCCCTAATCTTTTATGTGGTCTTGTACCGTCCTGCCAGCAGCTGTCTTGGCTGGTGGTGTCAGACACTCCCAACACAGAGGTCACTGAAGAGACATCACTGGCAGCTGGAGAACACTAAATTATGTGCCCATGCCTTCTGCAAGACTTCTGTGCTGACAAAGTTACAGAAGGATACATCACTGTTTGCCCTGTGGTGTGCACAGAAAGGATGCACTTTGCTCATCTGTTTGCCTGTCTTTTTAAATGTTAGTAGGAAGGTCTGGGAAACATGCTTCAACAAACGAGAGCCAAAATAGACATAAAGTACCGATCTGGATGAATGAATGGACATTTTGGAGCAGCATCAGGTCAGCGGAGCCATGTCTAATGCGGCAGAGTGACTGTGCTGGCTATCCCTAGCACAGCCACGGCCATAGGCACAGCATAGGTCGCAGCCCAGGTACCCCGATGCTGCTGGAAGCCCCCTGGTAAGGATGGGACAGAGCCTGCACTGTGTTGCTATGCTGGGTGGCAGTTCTAAAGAACAGAGAAGCCATGGACTTCTGACTCCAGAGTGACATAGCTGTGGTTTGGGTTAATTCAGCAGTGCAGCAGCTTTCACCTCAGCTCCTATTCTCTCAGGGCTGCCTCCTTTCAGTTTTACAGAAATAGAGGAAAAAAACATGCCAGAAGCTGGCTGTCTCATTCAAAACTGCACAGTGTGACTTACAGCGGGAGTAAGTCTCATCAGTTTCAACTTCTACAGAGGCAAAAATCTCTTCTTTTAGTCTTGATCTTTTGTCAGCAGCATGAACACACAGAAAACTAAACGTTGCTGCCATTATTTGAATCTATTGTCCTATAAACGGCAGATTCGGAGGAACAGTGTTTAAAAAGAAAAAAAAAGAAATTAAAAAAACAGAGAAAGGAGACAACTCAAAGGCTGTCAATTGTGCAAAATGCATTCCTGCACTGCAAGGTGGGTGGTCTGCTTGGAAGTTGTTACGGTTTCAGCACAAACCGCCACAAAAGAACAGTGATGTGTGCGCAAATACAGCAGTCTGATCTCCGCATTTGAAAGGAAGTGGCTTACCTGTGTATTGAATGATGTTTAACACAAGTACTCCACTAACTGGCCATCAAGTGGGAAGCGCCACTTCATGGGAAGTGGCACTCTAACATCGCATCCACTCTCTGTCAGGAATTTAAGTGGCATTTTAAAACTGAGATGAATACACTCGCATTTCCCACACAAAGAAACAGACGGATAAAGCTCCCAAAAATTATATATTCTGGGAGTGGAAAACAAAGTGTCTTTCAAGACGGAGCAGCAAGTAAATTGTCCAGCTTTACTGATTAAATTACTAACAAGATGTAAAGCCAAATCAAGCCCTTTCGCAGTAGGTCGTTCAGTGCACAAACTCCGCTGAAGTACTTGCAGTACCAAACACGGAAATTCTTTTTCTTTTTTGGAAAACATCTGGACGTCTTTTCATTTGGAAATTGACTTTTGTATCAAATACAAAACGTTTCATTATGTACTTTGTAGGTGTGAGAGTTGTAACTAAAGTAAACGAAAATTCTCACTATTCTTACAGCTATGTTAATGCAGAAAACACACATGAAAGGAAAACTGAAGATCCTGTCTGGTTTAGCTTCAAGTTAGGGGGAAGTGTACTTGGGTGGGGATTATATGACCAAGCATTACGGCTGGTTTCAAATAACTTAGGTAGATTCCACTTATGACTAATTCACTTGATTTTTTATAAGTGTTAAAATTAGTTGTCCCATTGGCTCTGAGGATTGAAGTCCAACAGCATTCACGGAATAGTAATTAAGAGCACCCTCTTGTGGTCATTATTACGGATGTTAATCAGTCCTTTTATGGTAAGCTGTTAATGTCTCTGCTTTCTCATGCCAATACAGTACCCGGAAAGTTTATTAAAATATGCACATGAATGTGCTGTACATGATTTGTTCTATATCAGCCCAAGAGACGCAACTGCAAGGTTTTATCTTGTTTATTTACCAAAAAATGTATGCTTTTAAATAAAAATATTTTAACATTCCATGCAGCTTAGGGCAAAGTAATTCCTTTATTTGCCATTTTCAAAATTGGCAGGGAAACCCTCAGAAAGAATACAAAAAATGATAGAGCAGTAAGTTTGGTCTCCATACTAGAGAACTTAGGAAAAACTATAACAGAGGATGGAATTAACATACAGCTGCATGAAGACAATCCATTAAGAAGGAAGCAATGTGGCTACTGTAAAAGTGAGTCATGAGTTACTGATTTTTACAGATCTGTTGTAGTTCTGTGAAACAATCATGGAACACGTACACTTTCCACTTAACCACAACTTTTCTTAAGATGCCTAAGTATGGAATTTACTCTAATACAGAAATTAATGTCTGATAGACATTAAACATAAAACACAGTCAGAACGTAAGTACTAGGTAGGAATGTTTGCGCAAATTATGTACGCTCCAGTCAAATTATCATTTTTTAGACTATATGAGAGTTATAACATAAGAAACTGTCTAAGGTAAGGGACAGGTGGAAATAGTCTTTACAGAAGCAGATTAGGAAGAATATCTTGAATGCCAAGTAGCCAGCTAGCATGCTTTGTCTGCATTTCATTTCCAAGCACACCCCCTAGACATGTACTACACCTCAAGAATTTGCCATATCATATTAGTATCACACTGGCCTCCATTTAATCATTATGTTGCATGATTAAGTTAGTAACTAAAGTTCTTGCTACCTGCTACCATGACAGCATACTACTTACCGAGTGTGTCCTCTGGGATTTGCCACATAAATGTATGAGTCAAGAGAACTGATGCACTGTATGAGGAAATTTACAACCAGGATTCTGCCTCAGTTAAGACAATTTTATGTTGTAATAGGAGATTACTGCAGTAATCAGTGCAGTTCTGAGCAATCACTTTGGGAAAAGTAAGAAAGAGAAAGAAAGCAAGTTGTACAGTATGAAGTCACTTAATGGAATGATGAAACAAAGAAGGAAAGTATTCGAATTATCAGTGTATTAGAGAAGAAACTGAGGTTGTGCTACACAGCACTAAAATGTTCCAGAAGACCATTTCTATGGACACCAGGAGGCACACACTCAGAAAAATTGGGATCGTGCCTTCCAATGCTTTTGAATGTACCATGAGAAATTACATTGGTCAGACAAGAGACCAGTGGCCAGTGCAGACAAACAGTCCAAGACCATGGATGTTTGGGGTGATTTGTACAAGCACTTTCAGATTTTGGTAGACCCCAAGGTGAAAGTTAATGAATCTGTGAAATGTTGCTGAGACTTCACCAATTCTGCTTTTCTTGCTTTCTCAGAAAAGAGAAGGAACAGAAAAAAAACTAATAAAAATATCTCAACTATAAACTAGGAAAACATGCAACACTCAGAAATGCACCCCCAAAACCAGAAAAACAAGAAGTGAAAAAATGGGACTTGAGGAAGATCCAAACTTTGACAGATGAAAATCCAAGCTGGTTGAGTTTAACCATGCTGACACATCCTACAGAGACCTAGAGCACCTGCAGACTCATGAACGAGTAACATATCCCTCCTGGCATGGGACTGTTCTGGTGGTACATGAGTTGCAATGGCTGGCAGCTGAGTGTGTCAGGTCTTCAGTCAGGGAATAGCCAGGTGCTAGACAGGATGCTTTCACAGAGAGGTGAGGATGCTTCCACTCAGTGATGAACAGTTTCACTGCCTCCAAATTCAAAGAGGATGCTGAAAACTGGAAACTGTTGACCACTGCTGTAAAGAAAACTCTTGCTGAGCAATAATCAGGAAAGTGCAGTCTCTTGCAACAGAAGTGTCGTGTCACTAGATCATTAATTAAATTAAAAAATCACTTAACAGGGTTAACCAAATCTAGTCAAAAAGACAAAAACCTCTTTTTTTCCCCTCTCTTATTTTTCTTCACAAACTACTTCCCATGGTCTAGTCATATCATGGTCTTTCAAGGAAGGAAAAAAAAAAAAAAAAAGAGGGTTCCAGTAAATGGCAAAGCTCAGTGTACCTATTCTACAAAGAGAACAAATTCTAAAAAAGTTTGATTTGGACAGCTTAGCCAGAAACATTTGGATGAAGTGGAAATAACAGGAATGTAGTATATGTCAAACCTGTAAGAAAGGAGTAAGTGGCATCATGAATTCTTTTTATTTTCTTTCACTCATAAACAGTTTCAACTTAATCAGAGGTACTAAAACCTTTGGAACCCATTCTTCCCTGTTCCAAGAGAGAAATCAGTTAACATTTCACGTTAAATTGCTATGGTCACTGCTCCTCTTTCTGGCAAGGCAAAGAGAAGTTTTCACATTGAGGGGGGAAAAAAGCAATCGAAACTAAGACAACAAAATCAACTAACTGAAGTAATCCAGGTAGCAAGAGCCTGGTCAGAAACTATTTTCTGGTCATGTTGAGAGGATACATTCAGATTATATTAAATATTCAAATTCTGTGGATGGCACAGTCCCTCAGAAGCACCTCCCACTGGTCCTGCATTCCTAGGGGGCTTAAGACATATGTTGGCTCCATATTTCTCTCACAAGTAGGCTGGTGTGAACCTAGAATGCACAGTCTCTAAGTTCAGTTCCACATTATCCTTCTCCTCTCATGCTTCAATGAGCTGAAGTGGTCACAGCTTCTGGTGGTGTCCGTCCTGAAGAGCAGGACTGCGGCCTGGAGGTGCATATGGACAGCACTGTCTGATGAACTTATCATATGTTTGCAGCTAACATTGCGAAAACAAACTGGAGAGAGAGATCTGATCAAACCTGTGGACAATGGTGACAACTTGCAGAGATATGCAAGGACCAGAAGAAACATATCTTTCTTAAACCCTGGTAACTGGAACATGATTTTCTTCCTACAGCAGACTTTGTCAGCTGTTTTATGGTTTTCTATTCCAGGTACTCCGTACACAGGAAAAAGTCAGGCTGACTCGGAAGCAATAGTTAAAAATCTCTTTATATTATGGCTTGGAAAAAACAAAAAAGTATAATACATTGCACAATATAAAATGGAAATTTGAATAATTTCTTTTTAAATACTTATATTCTCCATCTCCTTAAATACTTCAGCAAGGCCTGAATTTTGAACTTTTCTCCAGAATGCTCAGACTTTCACCATCAATACAACTAAAGCTCATGTCTTGGAGGCTATTATAATAGATGAGGTACCTATTTTCTGTCTCAGAAATGCCAGAGATCCTCTTAATAGAACAAAAAAGTGACTAAAGCATTCAGCAAAGTTTCTTGATGTTTTTAAGTTGCTACAGGAAAGGTTCTTGCACAGATTAAATAACTGTCCACATAGAAATAGTAGGAGGGAGAATAAATCTATCAATATATAGATCCCTTTTACATGGTATGTGACTATTCCTTGCACACTTGGGGAAAGGGCCCCAAAACCTGAATAGCTCAACTTTATGACAGCTCAGACAGGACTTCGAACCCATTTCTACAAAATCTCCTCTGCCAGCCACTGGTGGGGCAAGAAAAATATCCTAGTATCTTAGTTTCAGAAAAGAATATGTGTTTTCCTGCAGTGTTTTCTGTCCTTTATTCTACGATTTAATATTGAAGATACCAAATCACCAAAGGCTGCCATGCCACAGTTACAGAACTTCTTTGCTGTTTTGCCATGGTTTCCCACTCTTTATGTGCATGGAAGAGAAAGATGACTTTTTCTGGTAAAATACTGGAAGAGAATTTCTCTTTCTGGATTGCCAATCAATAGCAAAAGTGTGCAGTCAGCTTTGCAGCAATCTCTGAAACAGTAAACAGCATTTTTTCATCATGTGGCCATCAACACTTCCCTGTTCACAGATATGAAACGAACGTTTTCTATCCTGTTCACAGATATGAAATGAAGGTTTTCTATTGATATTAAAAGCCAACATATAAAAGTCCTATTCAGGAATAAAACAGAAAAGTCACATACAATGCTAGCAAATAAAATATATTTGCATTGTAATTTCACATCCTGTCATCTCCTGTAACGAAAAAATGAAACAAACTTGCATCAGGATCTCCTGTCAGAGAAGAATGCCAAATTTTGTCTCTAAACATTTGCACTTTGATTCTTGCCTACCTGTTTGTTTCAGATGTGTTGCTTCGGCATTCAACACTTTATGTGTTTACTCCATTACCTATCTGTTCAACCAAGATTACATACATCAATTGGAGTCCAATAAATGGAGCGTGAAGACAGGCCACATTACTATGAAAATCCTCTCCTACAGGTAGTGAGCAAAGGAGAAAATCTCAGAGAGATGACAAACTTAATTTACTCTGCATGTCCCATTCTGTCCAACAGGATGATTCACTGTGTATCCCTGATCTATGAGCTATGGCATAGGTGAATTTAGAAAGAAAACATACAAATCCAAGCAGGTGCACTGTCTACTTTTAACAAGTTCACTTTGTTTTTCACAGGCCACATGCTTCTTTTTCACCAAGAAGCCAGCAATATTTCTCCATCTCTTTATTAAAGGTAACATAAGAAATGGGTGTATCAAACTAAAATATGATGGAAACAAAATCACAAAGGGCATGGTATTTTTTGCCATACATTCCTAAGGATGCAATTGAACTGTTCTCTCCCATTCAAAAAGCATTTGAAATTAGTGGACAAAATCCAATGCCTTAGTCATGCTCAGAGGCAGCAGCCCAACACCCTGTGTGTATTGGCCAGTCAGCTTCTGGCTGCTGAATTCAAATGTGGCTAAAATTGATGCTAACACACGAACCATCAAACAGAGGGAGAGGGATAGGTGAGGGGGGAGAGAGGAGTAAAGAGATTTTTGTCTACAGCTGCTCCTTCAAAAGACAAACTCATAGAAAAAGTAAGACTGTTAGGTCTAGTTTCTCATGGAACAAGTATTTTCTACTGAGGAAGGACAAAAGGATGGTTTGGTTGTAGGTATGCAACTGCAATGCAGCTGTATGCATATTGCTACTAAGATTTTCAGGACACAGAGAAAGAAGTATATCACGAGGCAAAATAGAAATATATGCCCAGCAGCTGCTCTGTAAGTAACTCCTAGCACAGATGAACAGTGAATTCGGTTAGAAAGACCCCATCACACAGACTTAGTGCTATTATGTGGGTCCAGGTGTTCCAGTGTGATCCTCCATTAATACAGAGGAAGAGGTGTACTGCCTCGGATGAAGAACCCATTCAGTCCAACATCCTGTTTCCACCACAGGCCACACGCAAACGTCAAAGGAAGAGGAAAAGCAAGGCAAATATATGGTATCTTCTCTGCAACACTCCCACAGCTACCAACAGCTTTCAGCTCTGGGAATTTCCTGAGCGTGAGGGGGTGTTCATTCATTAACTCCCAACATAGTCCTCTTCCAAATACTTGGCCCATCTTCCCTGCACCCCAGAGAAATACCCTGTACTCAGCATGCCATTCAGAAAGGCACTGAACGAAGAACCATCTCCTTTTGTTTATTTAGACTTGGGCTCCTGCTACTGCAAATCTGATGGTTTGTACTCAGAAAGTCAGCTGGCATCCACTTTCTACAAGTTACTTAGGATGTGACAGGCCTCATGCATCCTCCCTCTTTGGTGAGAACTCCAAGCCTCAATTGTCCCTTTCACCGGACACAAAGTCAGATAACCGAGCATCCTTGTTATTCTTTTCTAGTTCCAGCATTTTTTTTCTAAGAAGCAGGAAACGCAACAGGGAACAGTGCTCATGGTGACAACTCACTACAAATTTCTGGAGTGCCATGAATTTGTTACCAGTTTTCTCTGTTTACAGTGTTCTCTGTCCCTTTCCTTGAAATGGGCCTTACTTTTTCCAAACATAAAGATGATGTTCATGCAGGGCATACATACTTAAAGTCTCACTCCTGAGTGGCAGCAACCAGTTCAGGTATTCCTACTTTTTATGTAAAGTTATGACTAGTTATGACATCACCTTGCATTTATCTACTCTGCATTTAATCTACTTTTTTACTGCCTAATCACCCACAATTCTTTACAGATGACCCTCACACCCTGCTAACTTAAAAAGGTTTTGCATAGCCAGCAAACATTCTTGTCTTGCTGCTCACAGTTTCCTCCATGGGAGTGATGAATTGTGAAGCACTGCTCAGCTGCCTCCTTGTGCTCAACTCCTCATTGATGACGGTCTCTGTGGCTATGAAATAATGCACATCTGTGCTTGACAATCAATGGCAGCCTACCTTCTAATACAAGGCTACCAGAAACCAAGTAATACGCAATATTACCTGGCATACAGAATCCGAAGAACTGTTTAAAACACAGATACCATTACAATTATTAACTCACATGCACGCGTTAAGCCACATGTTTAATATTAAGCACAAGTATTATCCCACGACTAGAGCAATGCATATGAGATAGTTTGTAACTCCTTGACCAGAGCAATGCATATGAGATAGTTTGTAACTCCTTGCTAATATACAACTATTAGGTTTATTACCTTCTCTTGGCCATGAAAATTAGGAGCATTGTATTTGATTCATTCTGGTCAGAGGCAGAGCTGGGGAGAATATTCTGCTTAGATTGCCTAGTCAGACTGCCCCTGAGAAAAAGAAAAAACCGAAAATCTGTAGTAGATGCTTCTAAAACAGTTTTACCTAATAAAACATTAACTGTATTGCATAGATAGTTGCGGCCCATAGCCAATTTTATTTGAATGCCTTCCCTCTGAATATGCTTTTGTTTATGTATTCTGATTTCCTTTTAATCCTAATTCCAGTTTGGTTGCATAACAATAATGTCCTTTTGCCCTTAAAGCCCTTACACAGGGTCTCCAACTTGGCTTCGGTTTAAGGCAGTTTTGGTTTATGAATGATACAGAACTATTTGTTACCCCACAAGCACAACTCAGAAGTTCACTCCTCCCTAAATGTCTGCTCCTACAAAACAAGGAAGAAGAGACTGACACCAGAATAGCATAAGGAATCCAAACATACGTGTGTTTGCTTTTTGAGCAAACATTTCCATTTCCAAGACATCTAGTAAACACTTTTTTTCAACCTTTTTAAATTTACTTACTTATACTGTGTTTATTAATCTGTTTGGAACTCCAATGTCGGTAAGTCAGACAAAACTAAGGAGTAATGAGGTTGGAGAAACCAGTATGCTCATACTGTATAATTGCATAAGCTGCTTCCTGTAGGCTGGGGTTACGATTTGCATTTTCATCTATTAAATACCTTGTGTTCTAGATCCTTCTCTCTGACTGTGAAACGTATTTGGACATCTCCACTGTGGCACTTTTCCAACTTTATACAAACACTGGAAAGCAATCTCGCTGAAAGCAGACGGTTTAGTATGACTTGGTTATTAATTTTTAAGGAAGAGGTTCTGTGATCTGCGACAAGAGAAGTATTTTAATTGACAGGAGGACCTACCTACCACTCATGCAAGTATTAGAACCACTTAAAATGTCTTCATCTGCATTTCTGTACATATGTATATATATATGTATATATATATATGGAGATATATATAAAAATTTCCCAGAAGCAGGATGTTCTTTTCTCAGCGTTCACAGCACACTCTGCTGGCTGTTGTCGAAAGTTAATGCCAAGCGAGGACGACAAGCTAAAAAGAAATAAAATGTTTTAGGACACAGGAGAAACACAATCCATGCAGGTAATTACCGCGGGCATTTGAACGGAGAGGCGCAAGGGACGTGTTCTGGGAGCAGCAAGGAAAGGTTGGCAGGAAACTAGTGGAGTTTCACGGAAGAGAGTGAGCTTTTCTTTTCCTTTTTTTTGGGGGGGGGGGGGGGGGGGGAGAGGGGGGGGGGGGGGGGGCGAAAGCGGTGGGGGAAGGAAGGCTTCTCCCTGTGCTGAGGTCATCCCGTTTCAGCATGGAGGCAGGGAGCACGCATCCCTGCCAGTGCCTCCATTTCCGTTCCTTCAAGGACAGGGCAAGCACTGCCTGACGGGCGGGCGAGGATCACTGGCTGCTCGGCATTAAGTGGCTTTATATGAAAGTGGCTTAGAGCCACATTTGCATGACAAAGCCATTTGCGGCGTCCCTCGTCAATAAGGGAGGCTGCAGCCTCCATTTATCCTCCCTCGCGTGGAACACGGGAAACCATTAAGGGCAGGACGGGGATTTTGCTGGGAAAGCGCTCATTCCCAGTGCCGAGCGACGCTGGGGCTACGGCGGGCTGCGCGCAGCAGGAGCAGGGAGTGGGGAGAGTGCTCCAGTGCAGTTTTCAGGGCAGAAAACGTGGCCGGGGCCGTTTCCGGCCGAGAACCAGCCTCGCGCAGAGCTGTGGCGGGGCCGGGCCGGGCCGGGCGGACAAAAGGGGCATTGCTGGGTGACGCTGCTGAGGAATTCCTGCCGGGCGGGGCGGGATTTATGGCTTTTTTTTTTTCCACGGGGCCGCTCAGGCCCGAGGCGGGGGACGGTGCGGAAAGCGCAGGGTCATCATCGGCTCCCCTCCCCCAGTCCGTCCCCTCCCCGGTCCTGCGGTCCCGGTCCCGGTCCCGATC
>VWPU01014100.1:0-19294 GCA_013398955.1 Callaeas wilsoni | reverse complement strand
ATAATAATAATAATAATTTCTTCTTCTTGATTCCCATCTGCTTTCAACAAGCCAGGAAAAAAATCTCTTGGCTACAACAAGGTGCCATTGTTAGTCCAGCTGAGTGGAAAGAGCCCCAAACACAAATGTGGATTTGAATGTTAATGCCCACTGACCTTGGCACGAACCAAATTCCAGCTGATGAAAGCTCCCCGTGGGTGCTTTGACTGGCAAATAAAACTGCCTCATCTTTTCTGACTGCTCTGGTGGTATGGAGGGAGAGGTTTAAAACCTGTGAGAGGTTTAAAACTCTCTGAGGAGCTGCTCAGGTGTCTCTGAACATTCCAGGTTTTCTCTTGCTTTGGGTTTTAAGTTCCTGTGGATTTCAGTGGCTCAGCTGAGAAGCCTTTTGAGCTCAAAACATTCCTGTTGGAATGATTTGTGCTAGGAAGCTTTGGGGTCAATATCCACACTGGGAATTGGAGAGGAGGAAGGAGAATTCCCAGTTTTCCTTCTTTTAGGTCTCTGCTGCAACTTCTGCCCAAGTTCAGGATAATCTATAAAATAGAGACTTTGATTGATGTGGGGTTGGAACAGCTCATTGGTCCTGGGGTAGGAGAGATGCCAAACCTAATTTAACATCCCTAATTCCTGTTGGAATGATTTGTGCCAGGAAGCTTTGGGGTCAATATCCACACTGGGAATTGGAGAGGAGGAAGGAGAATTCCCAGTTTTCCTTCTTTTAGGTCTCTTGCTGCAACTTCTGCCCAAGTTCAGGATAATCTATAAAATAGAGACTTTGATTGATGTGGGGTTGGAACAGCTCATTGGTCTTGGGGTAGGAGAGATGCCAAACCTAATTTAACATCCATGCCTTTTTGGGCAGCCTCAGGCTTCGTTCACTTCCCTCTGCAGGGTTCTTGGTCACCTGCAAATCCCAGGAAAAGTTTAAAGAGAGGATTTGATACTTTTTTCCCCCCAGTGTATCGGATGAAGTTCAACGAGACCTACGCAGAGATGAACAAAGGGACAAACGAGTGGAAAACCATCCTGGGCGGAGTGTTGTTCTTCCTTGGTCTCACTGGAGTCATCCTCATCTGGCAGAAGCACTTCAGTGAGTAACTCTTCATGGAGAGTGGGATCGGGGGATTGCCGGATGGGAATGCTGTGGGGTCAGGGTGGTTTATGGAACAGCCGTCACGGGGATTTCCCAGCACGAGCTGTCTGTCAGGCCCTGAAAACTCCGTCCTGGAGCTGTAACCTGTGGGGATGTAGCATAAATATTCAGGAAGCTGGCTCACGGAAAGGTAGGGGAGCTTTGGGAGGGCAGGGAATGGAGGAGAGTGAGTGCTGATATTCCTGATCCCAGAGCTTCCCCTCTGTGCTGCCGGAAAAGCTTTTGCTGCCTCGGTAGTGAACATTTGGGTTTCTGCCATGTTTGGCAGCTTTCCCAGCCAAGGATCCGACCTCCAGGGAGCCTCCAGCTGCCGGGAGGCAGAGCAGCAGTTAAAGGAGCTGCTCCGTGCCTTGAGGCTCCCAAAAAAAAGGAAAGCAGGAAGCTGTCACCTTGGTGGTGGAAGAAGCCGCTGGAGAATCCCTGTGGGAATGTGGTGTGAGCTGGATGCTGCAGAAGCTGGATGCAGGGAGTGGAGGTTTGAACAGATCACAGAATCANAGAATCCCTGTGGGAATGTGGTGTGAGCTGGATGCTGCAGGGAGCGGAGGTTTGAACAGATCACAGAATCACAGGCTGGCTTGAGTTGGAAGGGATCTTGAAGATGATCCCATCCCACCCCTGCCTTGGGCAGGGACACCTTCCACTGTCCCAGGCTGCTCCAAGCCCCATCCAACCTGGTCTGGGATACTTCCAGGGATGGGGCAGCCACAGCTTCCCTGGGCACCCTGCTCCAGTGGGATGACTTTGGGGGAAAAAACCCTTTTATTAGCGAAACTTAGACCAAAATTCCCAACTTTCTCACGTTGCACGAGGACATAATTCCATAATTACCCTTCCCGTCCTGCAGTGTACGGCGCCATCCCGCACACCTTCTCCGAGGAGTGGCTGTCAGCTCAGACCAAGAGGATGTTGGACATGAGGGTTAACCCTGTGGAGGGCATCTCAGCCCAGTGGGATTTCGACAAGAACGAATGGAAGAAATAAAGCGACTCAGTGGAACCTGCTCTGCTTGAATATGAAATGATTCCATCACCCGTGTGTGACCTCGTTGCTTGTTGTACTGGAACACCCTCTCCACCTCCAGAAATGCTAATAAATGTCTGGTTAACTTGAGAGGTGCCTGTTTTGCCTGTTCTGGATGCGTTTGTTGGGGTGGGACATTCGGTTCCTGAACAAGATTTGCTTCCTGGGTTCATGTTTTCAGGGCTAAAAAAGCTCCTGCCAAATTTCTCCCTTCAGCTGAGTTGGTGTCTCCCGGACTCTGCAGGTTTGTGGTGTAAAGATGTAAAAATGCCCCTCTGAAGACTCTAAACCAAGCTTGGACTTCAGTTTGCTCTTTTCCTGATGGGACAGAAAACCATCAGGAAACTTGATGTGGTTTAGGAGCTGTGGTGGGGTCTCAGCCACTTGCTGGCCTCTCTTTCCCTTCCTCTCAGAAATTCGGGGAAGGTTTTTAAGGTGAGATATTTTGGTGAGAGTTGAGCATTGAGCTTCCCTTCCTGCACCTGAAAAATCCCTGAAGTGATAGATTTGTCTCTGGGGTGCTGAGAAGAATGAGGGTGACGATCCCAGGCTGGTGATGGCTGGAATTCTGCTCTTCCCTGCTCTTTGCACAGCTCCTGCCTGTGGCAGCCTGGTGGCACCCACCTGGGTGAGGGACATGGAGCTGCCAGGGGTTTGTGCCTGGAAAACCGATGTTCTGAGGGAAATGCTGGAGTTTCAGTGCTGCTTTACCTGGGCAGCACTGCTGGGATGAGGGAGTTGCTCCTCCCCGGGACCGTCCTTCCCAAAAAGCTGTGAAACCCCAGTGAGCCCAGGAGAGAAACTTGAGCCTTGCCACGATCCCAGATCCTTATTTCATCCTCCCCTTCCTGGCACCAGCCACTCTCCGTTCCCTTTCCCTCCGGAGCAGCAGCGGGACCCTCCGGAGCAGCCTGCAGGTGAGCTGAGTTTGCCAGGGCTCTGCTCGCTCCCTTCCTGGCGTGTTTCCCTTCCTCCTGCTCTTGGCAGAGGGATGAGCTCTTGGAGGGGGTCACATCTCACCATCCTCCCTGGGAATTCCGGGTGTTTATTTGCAGGTAGTCTTGGAGACTGAGAAACCACCCGAATCCTGATGCTGGGGAGAGAAAATCCATGGGGAGTGGAATGAGCAAGGTACAAGGGGACAGTGGGACGGTGGCCAGCACGTCCTCTTCTTCTGCAGCCCATGGATGCACTTCCCAGGCTGCCAGGATTCCCTAAACACGACTGTCTGCACCTCCTCTTTCCCACAGCCCTTTGAAATTCCAAGCACTTCAAGAGAATTAAGAAAGATGGGGATTTATATCCAAGGTTTATATCCGAGGTGAACAGCTCACTGTCTGCAGGTGTCAGAAAAGTGACATCATGCTCATCCCCGGGGTGGAAAAGCCTTGGCATTTTCATCCTCAGGGATAACAGGGGTCCCTGCAGGGAAATTCCCCCCTTTCCACCCTTGGGATGTGCCCCAGCAATGGGGGAAGTGGGGTTTCAGTGCTGCTTCTTCCTCCAGGGCTGGAGGAGGGGATCAGTTTCTGATGGTGTCCTTAAATAACCACGTGGAATCTGAGTCCTCCAGTTTAAAATTAGACTCGGGGACAACAACAGAGAGCTCAGATCAGGGCAGACTCCCTCTGCATGGCTCTGATGTGTTTAACACTGGGCTTTCACCCCCTGTGAGCTCAGCCTGACAGCCAAAGTGGCTTTTACAGCCCCCCAGTGCCGCCAAACCTTTTTGGGGAGCCCGGGCTGTTGTTGCCAAGGGTTGGGTTGGTGAAGATGCTTTTGTAGGACCCAGTTTTGAACTCCAATTTTGGCTCTGCATTCCCTTCAGTTTGTGCTGTGCTGAATCCAGGTGTTTGCACCCAGGAATGGGCTGGGGTTCAGCTGGATGTGACCCAGTGCTGTTGAAAACCCTTCCTAAAACTCCTCAAACCAGGGCTCTTCTGCCAGGTGGGCACCAGCAAGTCCAGCTGATAATCAGCTCTTCCCTTCTGTGCCCCTATAAAACGCTCTGGCGGGTTCTTACACCCCTTAAACACACCCTGAGCTGCCCCTTTTCTCCTTCATAACCCTCCAGCAGCGACTTGGAGACCAAATTTGCAGCCTTGACATCTCTTAACGGCAATAAATATAAATCCTGCTATAAATAGCCCGTGCCCATCCATCCCCAGCTGGCAGATGCAACCTTTGAAACTCCACGGGATCACATCCAAACCCCTCCCGTTTCTCTGCTGAGTTTTCCTCAGCTCTGCACTCCTGAGGGATTTGGGGTGATGGTTTGAGTGGGTTCAGCCTTTCCTGGTCCATGGATTTGGGTCCTTGGTTTGTCAAGTGTCCTGGTCCTGCTGGACCCAGACCTGCTGCTCCGTGTTCCCACCACATCAGATGTACCTTTGTGCCCGGTGCCATCTGAGCTCTCTCTCGTTTTTGTCACCTCCCAGATTGTCACCGGCCTCTACCTGGGGAATATCCGTGGTAAGTGTCTTTCCCTGCCCCTCCGTGGTGCTGTGGGTGGCTGGCAGGGCTGGAGGATTCCTTCTCCTTGGGAGCTCCATGTGCTCCCACCTGGGAATCTCAGCGTCTTCCAGAGATCCAGAGCTGCCCCAAATCCCCATCCCAGCTGCCAGTGACCCCACCCTAGCCCAGGAAAGGGATGTCCACTGGAAGCTGTGGTCACCAGTCACGCTGGAACACCAGGAAATTCATGGTGTATCTGGAAACTTCCTCAGCAGCGAGGACGCAACAGCTCTTCCCGAGCCACCAGGATAATTTCTGATTTTGGGGATGGCTTTGGGAACCTGCTGAGTACCCAGGGCGTCCGAGGGAGATTTTGCTTGGAAGGAGGTGTCCAGTCTCCTTCCCTGCACTGTGTGGGATGAGAGGCAGCAGGAAAGGCTGGAATGGGGGTCAAGGGGTGATGGGTGATGGGTGTGGGTGCCTGGTGGGTCCCAGCAGGGCAGGTAATTCCCACGTGGCTCCTGTTTCCAGACTCTGAGGACCATGAGAACCTGCTGAGGAAGGGGGTGACCCACATCCTGTCCGTCCACAACCGCGCCAAGCCCGTGCTGGAGGTGTGTGCCCGGGGAGGGGGTGCCTGGGGGCCAGCCGGGGCAGCAGGAGCTGGGAAGGTGCAGATGGGACACTCAGGAGCTTCTTCTGGCTTGGGGAGAAGCAATTCTGGATTTACACCGATTTGCACCAATTTACACTGATTTGCACCAATTTACACCGATTTGCACCAATTCACACCCGGCAATGCTGCCCAAAGAGACTCAGCGCCGGCTTCGGGGAGGGGGCAGCGGGGTGTTTGGGGGTCACGGGCATCACTCGGTGGTTTTTGGGGGGCAGGAGGGACCCGCAGCGCTGCGGGGCCGGGCCCGGCGGGTGCCCGGTGCTGCCGGGGGGTCCCCACGAGAGGGCGGCGGCGCCCCGCGAATGGAGCCCGGGCGGGGAGGGGACGCAGCGGGACCCGCTCCCGGACCCGGCCCTGCCTGCTCGGTGTCCCCTCCATCCCCGCCTCGCTGATCTCGGGGCGCTGCAGGATCCTCGGGCTGTCGGTGGGGAAACTGAGGCAGGCGGGAGCTGCCCCTGGGATGATGCCGGAGGTGTCGGACAGGTCGCTCGTGCACAAATCCCGGATGATTCCGTGCGCCGGGAGCAGCTGCGGGTTCGGCCCAGGGGATGTGTGAGGAGCGAGGGGCACGGCCCTGGGGTGCTGGGGACCGTAGGGGGCAGGGACACCTTCCACTGTCCCAGGCTGCTCCAAGCCCCATCCGACCTGGCCTTGGGCACTGCCAGGGATCCAGGGGCAGCCACAGCTCCTCTGGGCACCCTGTGCCAGGGTCTCAGCACCCTCACTGGTAATAATTCCTTCCCCATATCCCATCCACCCCTGCCCTCTGACAGTGGGAAGCCATTCCCTGTGTCCTGTCCCTCCGTCCCTTGTCCCCAGTCCCTCTCCAGCTCTCCTGTACCCCCTTTAGGCTCTGGAAGGGGCTCTGAGGTCTCCCTGGAGCCTTTTCTTCTCCAGGTGAGCACCCCCAGCTCTCCCAGCCTGGCTCCAGAGGGGCTCCAGCTCTCGGAGCATTTCTGTGGCTCCTCCAGCAGCTCCACATCCTTCTTGTGCTGGGGATGCTTCACCCCAATGCTGGGATGCCGCAGAAAGGCAACGGGACCAGCAGGACCCCTTATCCTTTTGGGGCCACCACGGGGAGGGAACCCCAACAAATCCCCGGCTGGAGCCTTTTCCCTGCTGAGGCACGGAGTAACGGGAGCGGGGCAGAGCCAAAGGGAAGGACAAACGGCACGGGGCCGGCGCCGGGGCAGCCGCTGAGGCTGGCGAGCGCGGGGCTCGGCCGGGCGGGGAGCAAACCACGCGGGGCGCTTACAACACCGAGCAAAGCCGCGCAAAGGGGAAGCGGAAAGGCACCGGGGGGGTTGAGCAACGTGTCAATCACGGCCCCGCGCCGGCCACCGCAAACCCCGGCACCGCTCCCGTGCGCGGCCGCGCTCCGCCGGGCGGGATGGCGACACCCCAGCCTCGTGGGGAACGGGGAGCCGCTGGATCAATCCGGGATTTGGGGGTGTGCGTCCGGGTTTTGGGGTGGGTTGAGGGCGTTCTGGCTGCTCCACGGTGGATTTGATGGCGTTGCGGCTCTTCCCAGCGTGGGGAGGTTGGGATGGCACCGGGCACGGAGCTGTGGTTGGGATGAGGCGATGCGGGAAAGCCTGACCTCGCTCATCCTTCCACCACGGGTCATTCCAGCACAGACTCATCCCTGCGCCCATCCCGCTCTGACCCTTCCTTCCTTAAATAATCCACTTTTTCCAGCCGCCTGGGCTGGAGGGTGGTCCATGGGCTTGGGCTGCCTGAGCCACAGGGAGCCGATGGAGATGGGGCAATCCCCGGCGCTCAGGCTGCAGGATTTCCCCCCTCGTTTCGCTAAGGCAGGATTAAAAAAAAAACCCCAACCCCCAGATAAAAAGGATCTAAATTTAGCTCCGAACAGGGAGGATCGAGGAAGCGATGTTTTAAGGAGAGGAAAGTGATCTGACCTAGGCCAGCAGGCAGCAGATGATTTATGGGGTATTAAAAGGACGGGGAGGAAATAACTCATGGATGAGAGTGGCTTTGTCAGTGCGTGTTCACACACATCTTCCTGGTGGAGTCTGGGGCCTGGAAAAGGGCTGGCTCTGTTTTTTGGGGGGTTCCTGAGCATTGTGGTCGTCCCCACAGCCTGGCCTGTCCTCTGGGATTGAGAGGAAATAGCCTGGGGTGGGATGGATGCACCCATCCATTGCAGCGGAGCAAACCCCAAAGTGGTTTTCAGCTTTCTTCTCCCATCAGGGTCAGCTGAGGAAGGGAAAAAAAAAGAGAGAAATGGAGGATTTAATGCTCCTTGGAGGTATTTTATTACTATTTTATTTTGGATTGCAGGACATGACCTATCTGTGTATCTCGGCCTCGGATTCATCCAGTCAAAACCTGTAAGTGATTTCCCATCCTTTTTCCTGTTGACAGCTGTTGGCCAATAAAAGCTCAGGTTCTGCAGGATGAAGGTTTAGTCCCTTCATGCTGTGAAATTTCATATAATCCCTGAGCTTCCCAGAAGCTGGGGTTCATTTTTGTGTAGTAAATAACATTTTAGGGCTTAAAATCCATTTTTATGTGTGTTTGCAGTCAGGAAATTTAATTTTTGGTCAAGTTTCAGAATTATTCCACTGGGCAGGATGGAAAATTGGAATGCTAGAAAGACCATTTGTGTCAGTCTTCCAGGCTTTTTTTTTTTTTTTTTTGGAAAAAGAAATTTATTAAAATACACTTTTTTTTTTCGCCATATAAAGCACAGATGCTCATAATTCTTGGAATGATGTTTTGGAGATGAAGCTGCTGGGAGGAGCTGGGAGGAATTCCCAGGATTTTATGGGATGCTGCTGCTTTGGGCAACGGGCACCCATAAATCATCCATTTGCACCAGCAAATTGGCAACTCTGAGGGATTTTTCTCTCCCATCAAACCCTAAAAAGCATCAAAAGTTAATTTCCAAGGCCCTGCCTGTGGAGGTGCTGGTTTTTCCAGCATCCTTGGGAGCAGCCATGCGCGGGGGTGGAATTCTGCTTGCTCATGCTCCCGCTGAGCGGAAAGAGAAGCTTTACAAGAAAACCCTGCCTCAGCAAGAACTGGGATTTTTGGTTGTTATTTTTTCCCCCCTTCGCTCATTTCTTTGCGCTTGTGGTGTGTCTACAAAAGGGAAAAAAAAAAAAAGGGGAAAAAAAAAAAAAGATAAGGCTGCCTGCAGGAAGGAAGAGTTATTCAAGAAACTATTTTCTGCTTGTCAGTTTATGCCTTGGATTTCACAATCCTGGTGAACTTTGTGTCCTGCTTGTGCCTGGGAGCTCGGTGGCTCTCAGGGCTGCCATTCCGCTCCCCGATCCCACGCTTTGAGGCTGGAAAAGCACAGGCAGAGCTTTCCCTCTGGGAAAAAAACCACCCATGGAGTGGGTGGGGATGGACGGGGGGCCAAAGTCCTTTGGGATGGGTTGGGAGAGGGATGCAGGCTGGAGCAGGAGCGCCGTGTCCTTGCAGGCAAAGAACATCCCTGCTGGTCCTGCCAAGGGGCTGAAGGGGAGGGCTGGGGTCTGCAGGGTTGGGAGCTGGCTGGGCAGCACCTGCAGGGCCTGGGGGATGTTGTCTGCTCTGTGAAGACCAGCAGGACCAGCAGGGAAATCCCCTGGGATAAGCTTTAGGCAGGGAGAGTCCTCCCAGACGGTGATGCTCCGTTTGCTGTGGTGCTGGAGGATCCTCGGACCGACAGCTCCTTCCAGGAATGAGGGGCTCAGTAATTTTAGCCTGACCACAGTGTCAGAGACTCCGTCATGTCTCCTCCTCTTCCTGGGAAGCAGAAGCCCCTGCTATTCCTGCATAAATTCATCCCTGTTTGGCTCTTTAGAAGGTGCCGAGCCCAGCGCTTCCAGGGCAGGGTGAAGAGCACCCTTTTCCACGGGCTAGCAGGGATGGAGGAGATCCTGGAGGATTCCCGGAAGGAAACCAGCTCCCTTGGCAAGGAACACAGCGGGAATAACCGTGGGAGGTCATGCCTTGGCTTCTGAGAAATCAGGAAGGCTGCGTGGGCTCACGCCCACCCCGTCACGCGGAGGCAGAGGAAGTCCGGCGCCAGAGCAGAGATGCTGCCAAAGGGACCCTCTTCTCCTGGAAAACCCAGGGCTGGGTGGCCAGGCAGGCCACCGGCAGCACAAGTGACCAGAATCAGGTTTTCTGCCTCAAAAGTGCCCCAGGGCTCAGTGTGGTGCTGACGGCAGGTAGGGATGGGCAGGTTTTATTGGAAGGAGAGGAATACCTGGCTCAGTGTGGGATCTCAGTGGCACAACAGCTCCTGGAATGCCACCCAGCGATAACAGGAGGGATGTGTCTCACAGAGCCTGCCATGAACACCCTCCTCTATCCCGTTGGTGCATTTGGAATTAGTTATCCTGTTTTCCAGGGCTCCATCAGGAAGCCCTGGCTCCCACCTGCCCCGTTTTGCTGTGAAATGCTCTGGTTTCGGGGAATGTGCTGCACGTGCTTTGCCAGCAGCTCCTGGTTGTGCTTTTGGGAATGCAGGCAGCAATCCATGGACACGCCTGTGCTGTTGCTGGCAGCCACCCTGGCATGGGCACCTCTCTGTGCCTTCCTGTGGGTGGGGGCAAAATGTCCCTTCCCTCCTTTCCCTTCCTCCCTTTCCCTTCCTCCCTTTCCCTTCCCCTCTTTTCCTTCCTCCCTTTCCCTTCCCCTCTTTTCCTTCCTCCCTTTCCCTTCCCCTCTTTTCCTTCCTCCCTTTCCCTTCCCCTCTTTTCCTTCCTCCCTTTCCCTTCCCCTCTTTTCCTTCCTCCCTTTCCCTTCCCCTCTTTTCCTTCCTCCCTTTCCCTTCCCCTCTTTTCCTTCCTCCCTTTCCCTTCCCCTCTTTTCCTTCCTCCCTTTCCCTTCCCCTCTTTTCCTTCCTCCCTTTCCCTTCCCCTCTTTTCCTTCCTCCCTTTCCCTTCCCCTCTTTTCCTTCCTCCCTTTCCCTTCCTCTCTTTTCCTTCCTCTCTTTTCCGTCTTTCTTTTCCCTTCCTCCCTTTCCCTTCCTCCCTTTCCCTTCCTCCCTTTCCCTTCCTCCCTTTCCCTTCCTCCCTTTCCCTTCCTCCCTTTCTTCTTCCCTGCTCTCCACCTCTCCCTAGGAGGCAAGCAGGTGTGTTTGGCACTGTTTGGGGATGAGGGCTGAGGCAGGATAACTGGGACAGCGCGTGTCCCTTGGGCACCGGGTGACACCTGTCCCTGCAGGCTGTGCCCCCGAGGCTGAGCTGGTTTGTCTGATGGCATCGCCCTCATTCCTTGATCCCTCAGGAAGCATCTCCCGGGGAGTCTCCCAGGTCATTTCCTTCACTTGGCAGAGGGAGGATCTCTGCTCCCACCCCATGCTTCCCTTCCTCCCTCGGGAGTGAAAATCCTCGGGAGTGACACTGCTGCTGTTTCCAGGGTGTCGCGGTGCCCTGCAGGGATGCACAGCCCTCCCCTCCTCACCGCCTGCCTCTCTCCCTGCAGGCTGCAGCATTTTAAGGAGTGCATCCAGTTCATCCACGAGTGCCGGCTCGGAGGGGGAGGCTGCCTGGTCCACTGGTGAGAGCTGCTGTGACCCCCTCGCACCCCATCGTCCTCCGGGAGCTGGGCATGGGCTCCCAAAAAGTGTCCTTGGCGTTGAACATCACTGGGGAGGGGGAGGAAGGAGAGGAGGAGGCACGGAGCAGCGGGAGGGCCGTGGGAAGGTCTCCAGCTCTGGCTCCCCGGGGATGGGTGGTCCTGGCTCTGACCACCTGAGCACCCAAGATGTGGGACAGGCTTGGGGAGGGGACAGGGGGTGACAGCAGTGCTGAGAGCGTGAGAGAGCTCCTTACCCCGTCCCAATCCGTGCCTGCTAGCACCCCGGCAAGGGAATCTGCGTCCCGTGCGGGATTCCTGCGGGATCCTCCCCCTGACGCGGCCCCTCGGGCCGTTCCAGCCTGGCCGGGGTGTCCCGCAGCAGCACCATCCTGGTGGCCTACCTGATGACAGTGACAGAGCTGGGCTGGGAGCGCTGCCTGGCTGCCACCAAGGCCGTGCGCTCCTACGCCAGCCCCAACTCCGGATTCCAGCAGCAGCTGCAGGAATACGAGAGGACGCTGCTCCGGGAGGTACGGCCGGCCCCGAGGCCCCCTTGGATGCGTTTTGGAGGCGTTTGCAAGCAGCCAAAGCTCCTTTGCATGCAGCTCTCTGTTTGCCCCAGCTGGCTTTTGGGAATGTCGTTTATTACCTGGGGATTTGGGGATTTGCATGCAAAAACAAAAAAGAAAAGTAAAGAAAAAAAGAAGGAGCGCATCGATATTACGTGAGTGCACTTTAAAAAGCTCTTGAAAACCCTAAACTTGAAAACGCTAAACTTGAAAACCCTAAACTTGTTTTCTCGAGTTAGGGCACAGCGGGAAGGATGGGAGAGCAGTTTGTCCCTTGGGAACCTCAGGAAGGAGCTGGGCCAATTCCCGGGAATGCAGCATGGAGAGGAGGAGTGGAGAGGGAGGAAGGCTCTCGTGAGGAGTTTCGGGATGTCTGGGCACGCTTGGATCTGCCAGGGCTCCCTCTGCCAGCAAGTCCCCTGCTCCCAGAGGCAGGTGACAGGCAGGAGCAAGTGTGAGTGGAGAAATCGCCAATCTTTCCTCCCCGAAATGAGGCGGAGCAGCAGATTTCGGGAGCGCAGAAGCTCAGGCTGGGTGGGTTCTCATCCGGCGCAGGCGAGGGAGGATGGAGCAGAGCCGAGCTGGGATGACAGCGGCACGTTTAACCGGGAGAGCACTTACTGCAGAGACCAGAGCTGCACTTTTGACCTGGAAAGCCTTCGAAAGCAAAGGGAAGGGCCTTTAAAGGCAAAGGGAAAGGCCTTAAAAAGCAAAGGAAAAAGCTTTTAAAAGCACAGCTCCCACCTGGCTCTCCGGCTGCCTCCAGCCTCCCACTCTGGACTCTCCTCCTTGACCCAGCCCCAGCGTCCACAGCCGAGGATCAGAGTCCCATGGGACACAGACACCTCTGCAAGGAAAGGGGAAGCCCGGCCAAGACGTGTGCGAGGGATGTCACAGCTCATGCCCCCCCTGAGCGCGGTGCCATCGCTGCAGGCAGAGCCCCCCACCCACCGCAGCCCTGAGCACCCTGCAGCGGCCCCGTGACCAACAGGACCCTGGGGACCCCCGGCCGTGCCCAGCCCTCGGAGGGGATCCCTGTCCTCCCAGGAGGGAGCACGGACAGCATGTGACACTGGCCCAAAGGCCAGCCCCTTCCCCAACCCCAAGTTCCCTTCCCTGGGTGTCACATGAGGGATGTGGCTCTGCCCCGTTATCACCAGCTTGCAGAAACGCCTGTGGACGAGGGTGGAAAATGCTCCAAGGGATTACAAAACACCCTCGGCGCTGGAGATTCCCTGCAGGGCTTCCCCTGGCTGGGCCAGCTCTCCCCAGCCCTTCCCACGCTCTGGCCGCATCCCAGCACAGACCCTGATGTGAGGTTTGTTGTGCCCTCCCCCCATCCCAGTTATTCCTCCTGCTCCCAAAATCCAGGCTGGGCTCAATGGTCACCACGCTTTCCTCCCTTTCCCTTTGAAGCTGCTTTTCCATCACCTCAAAGTTTTGCCAGTGGCTTTGCAAGCCTTTCCCTGAAATACCCAAGGCAGAGCCAAGGGTGACAGGCAGGATGGATGTGTTTTCCTGGCCGTGGGGTTTAGCGAGAGCTGCCTTTTCCTTGGAACTCCCACGCCGTGATGTCAGCACCGGGGAGGGAATGGCCCTCGTGGGGGAAAAGCCTCAATGCTTGGGGGTTAAAACCTGTGAGGAACAGGCTGGTCCTTCTGGGCACCTCCTGGGGCTGGGGTGCCTCAGTTTCCTTCATCTCAGGGAGCTCAGGTGGGACCCTGGGGGGAAGGAATGGGGACGATGCTCCCTGAGGCTGCCCAGCCTCATTGCTGGAGCGTGCAGCTGTGGTTGCAAGCTGGCAAACGGGGCTTCTCCGGGCCAGAGGGATAAAGAGGGAAGGAAGGGACCAAGAGCAGCAGCAGGATGATGGGCAAGGTTAGAAAAGGAAGTCAGCGGGCACAGACAGGCCAGTGAGGAGGTGGCAGAGGGCACAGATGGGCATTCTGGCGACAGACCTGTCCCCCGTGGTGCTGGCACACCATGGCCAGGCTGCCTTTGTCCCCCTGGTGCCATCGCAGATGGGCTGGGTGCCCCTGGCCTGGGAGAGAGGAGGAGGAGGAGGAGGAGGAGGAGGAGGAGGAGGGCAGTGGGTTGGTGGTCAGTGCTGGAGGAAATGGGCTATAACCACTTCTTGCTCTGGCTTTAAGAGGAAACGCCTGGCAGCTTCCCTCATCTCCCACCCGCTCCTTCCCTCCTCCCTGGATGGTGGGAGCCAGCTCCCAGCCTGGGTGGGGGGTGCTGAGCCTTGGTGGGTGCCAGGCAGCTCTTCCCGTGGGGCTTCATCCCTCTGGATGGTTTGCACAGAAGGGATGCTCCCCCCTTGAGATCCTGGTGTGGATTCTTGCCCCAAATCCTTTGGGTCTCACTTCCCGGGGTTGTTTCATGGAGCTTCATCCCTCTGGATGGTTTGCACAGAAGGGATGCTCCCCCCTTGGGATCCTGGCGTGGATTCTTGCCCCAAATCCTGTCCCAAACTCTTTGGGTCTCACTTCCCGGGGTTGTTTCATGGAGCTTCATCCCTCTGNGTGGATTCTTGCCCCAAATCCTGTCCCAAATCCTTTGGGTCTCACTTCCCGGGGTTGTTTCATGGAGCTTCATCCCTCTGGATGGTTTGCACCGAAGGGATGCTCCCCCCTCGGGATCCTGGCGTGGATTCTTGCCCCAATTCCTGTCCCAAACTCTTTGGGTCTGACTTCCCGGGGTTGTTTCATGGAGCTTCATCCCTCTGGATGGTTTGCACCGAAGGGATGCTCCCCCCTCGGGATCCTGGCGTGGATTCTTGCCCCAATTCCTGTCCCAAACTCTTTGGGTCTGACTTCCCGGGGTTGTTTCATGGAGCTTCATCCCTCTGGATGGTTTGCACCGAAGGGATGCTCCCCCCTCGGGATCCTGGCGTGGATTCTTGCCCCAAATCCTTTGGGTCTCACTTCCCAGGGGTTGTTTTCTCGCAGGGAATACAGGTCTGGGTCTCGTGGAGCGCCCTGAACAGGGGATCTTCCTGCTTGCAGGTGGCAATTGTGTAACAGCTGTGGTGAGTCCTGCTGTCTGAGGGAGTGGATTTGGGAAATCCAGACATTCCCAGTGGAAATCCCCCCTGCCCGAGCTGATTTTCCCTGGCTGCAGGACAGGGTGATAGCACCAGGGTCAGTCTATGACTTTTTTCCCTTGTGGCTCATCCAGCGCTGGCAGGACAGTGCTGAGCTGCCAATCCTGCTGTCCTGCATCCCAAACTTTTCCTGGGAGCTTGGTGGCTTCTGCCCATTCGGGAAGCCAAATCCACAGTGAGGGCACCTCAGCCTGAGGATGCCAAGGCTGGGCAGCTCATGGGAGCTGCTTCCCTCTGCCTCTGGATCCCCTGGCTGCATCCCACCCCTGTCCCTGTGCCACCCCATGCCAGGGCTGCGATGCTCGGGCCCTCTCCGCCCTTTGCACCCACAGGTGCCCTCCATCCTTTCCTCGAGGTGTTTGGTGTTGCTGGGTGTGCTCCTACCACTCATCCCAGTAACTCCTTGCTGGAGCAGCTGGTTTCCAGCTCCTCAGGGCGATGGCAGAGCCCTGGCTGCTCCCTGCGAGCCCCAGGCAGCCGGAACGGTGAATCCTGGCAGAGCTGCCCCTTCCTGCCCACGCGCCTCGGTGCTGCAATTTGGGGCTGTCTGGCTGTTTCCTCACCCCAGCAGTAACGGGAACAGTTTCTTTGGATCATCCACTGCTTCCCAACCACCTCCAGGCCTCAGCCTGCTGCCAGCTGGCCCCTGGCCACAGGGATGCTCCTGCCTCTGGAGCAGTCGGGATGAGGGGGATGAGAGGTTCCCCACAACATCCCGGTGGTGAGCGGGGTGCTTTGACAACAAACCTGCCCCACCTTGCAAGGGCCAACTCGGCCGTGCTGCCTGTGGGGGAAAAAAAAGCGTGGGGAAGCATTCCTTACGGGAATTCAGGCACACGAGGAACAGCAGCAGCTTCTTGGCAGGGAAAAATAAATAAAGCTGCTGTCCCAGCTGCAGCCGGGGTGGGAAGCTGAAGGTGCTGCCAGATCTGTGCCGGGCTGGGGATTTGGGGAGTGCTGGGATGGGGGCATCTGTTGCATCTGTGGTGTGATGAGTGTGAGCTCCTGTGGGGCTGGGACCTTCCTGCAAGCTGGATGTGCCTGGGGATCCCCCGGCCTCGCCTGGGACGCAGCAGGAATTGCTTGGCTCGCTGCTTTCTGTTGGAGCTGTCGCAGCCCTGCTCTCTCTCTGGGGGTCTCTCAGCCTTTTCGGGTGACCCCGACAACCTTCTCTGGCTTTTTCCTGGCAGTACCGCGCCTGGATCCGCCGGGATTACGGCAGGAACCCCTTCCAGGACCAGGAGGAGCTGCAGCGCTTGCTGGGCCAGCAGCAGGAAGAGGCGCAGAAGGAGCAGCAGCTGGGGAGCAGGGATTGCTCCTGGCTCCGCTCCCCAGCTCCCACCTTCCCTCCTCCCTGCCACGCAGGTGGCACCGGTGGCAGCAGATGGATGAACAGATAAGCAGCCGGCTGTTCCCGGGCCAGCGTTGGCCCTGGGGCTTGGAAAACTCAGTTTTCCCTTGGCCAAGCACCCCCAGGGATTCACGTCTAGGGCACAAAGGCGCCAGCATCGGCCAGGGGCTCCAGGGTTGGAGCAGGGGGACAGGACTTGCAGACCCCCCTCCTGGCTGTCAGCTGCAGCTGATGGGTGACAGTGTCCTGCTCTGTCCCATTCCCCCGTTCCCAATGGATCAGGGTCACTTTTCCACCCTCGGAGCAGCAGCCAGCCCTGTCCCTCTCTCCTCATCACGATATCCGGGCGCTCCTCTGGCACGGGAATGGGTGATGCAGAGCTTGGAAATCCAAGGTGGGATGGGATGGAGAGAGGCCACCTGCATCCTGGAGGAAGGAGGGATGAATCCCGGGATGTGGGGGTGCTGCTGAGCCTCGGCTGGCACCCAGTGGGGTGGGGACAGGGCCTGGAGGCTCTTTGGGGCTGCCCCTCGCTGTGCGTGGAGTTTCCCAGTCCAGCCTGTCCTCGGCAGGTGAATATCTGGCATTTTCCTTATCCCAGCCCCAGGGAGGGGGAAATCCAGTGGTGCCAGAGGCTGCCTGTCCCACTGCCTCCATCCCTGGAGCCAGAGTGGGTTTGGGTTTTCCCTGAGCCCCATCTGAATGTCCCTGCTTGCCAAAGAAGCCAAAATCCTGGTTGGACTCAGTCGATTCACGGACAAGTTAAACTCTGTCCCTCTCCAAAAGCCTTTTTAATACCTAAAACCTGTGGCCATGTCCAGTTTTTCATCCCAAACTCGGATTGTGCTTTTCCAGAGCTTTCTTTGGCAGGAATCCCCCCTCTGCCTTACAAGGAGGGTCCCATCTCGTGGATTCAGCCCTTCAACCCTTCTGTACCATCTCGGCCTTTTACTATAAATACCTTGTTTGTCCACTCAAAAATGGTTGTCCTGCAACTCCTTCTAAGAAAAAAGGGATTAAAAACATTTCTAGGAATTCTCTTAATGGAGGTTTCTGGTTACTCATCGTGTGACAGCACCGGGGGTGACTCGTCCAGCTCCTAATAAAAGAGAGAGTGATTAAAATCATGAGGGTGCCTGGATTTGATTTGTGGTGTCCCTGGTGGGAATACGGAGATGGACTGAAATGACTGCCCTGCTTCCCATTCTCCTGATGAGAACCACCAGCAAAACGAACAGTTTGAGATATTCAGCGTTCAGCTGTGATTTATAGAATCCCGGGGGAAAAAAATATGGGGGATTTTCCCTTTTTTTTTTTTTTTAGGTGGAGAAAAGAGTCCCCGTGGCTTTTGTTCCACGTGGAAGTAATGCCATGGTTTGTGCCTGTGTGGGAAAGCAATTAATGAGATCAGCGCTGACGGAGTGGGCTGAAGGGAGGCTGAGCAAACGGGATCGATACTGGATTTATAGCCTCTGCTATCATTTTAGGAAGCAGAAAAATGGAACTTGCACGCAGGAAGAGAAAAGAGAAGAAAGCGGGAGTTAATAGGAAGTCATCGGAGATGGGCGATAAGCAGAGATGAGATTTGCAGGAGGTGTGAGAACCTCCACAGCCCCGCTGGCCCTGCCCCTCCCAGCCCTCCCGGCCTTCAGACATTCCCCAGGGAGCTGTGGCACCAAGGCAAAACCTGGGAAAAACCCCCCGATTTAGGGAATCACGGGGAATGCTCCCCTGGAGCAGCAGCACCCTCCATGCCTGACATCACAGCGACAACCGTGCCCGGAAAGCTCCTCCTAACCCAAATTTCCCTGGATTTGAGGGGTGCCCCAGGTGAATATAGCTATTTTTCCACTCTGGCCTCCATCAGTGGGACCTGAGGCGGCTTTAGGAATTCTGGGAGCTGGGAGGCAAGCCCTGAACAGGTAAAACTGGGCTGATTTCCTCTCCTTCCTGCATTGCCAAGAGCACCTCAAGCTTTGGCTGCTCGGCTCCGCTGCCTCACATCAGCCTTCCCAAAAGCCTGGTGCCTCTGGCAGGGGGAAAACGGCGCTGCTGAAGAGCGGCTGAGCTCCCCAGGGTGCTGCTAACACAGGGAAAGCGTTCACAACAAATTCCTGACCCCGCTGGCACCCCCATCTTCCCTTCCCAGCAGCAAACAGGGCTGTGGGGCACCTCCCAGCCTACTCCAAGTGCCTAAAACCCCCTTTTAAGGGGTTTAATATTTTATCCTCTCCACAGGGATCCTCCTCGCCTCAGGGAATTGGGATTGACCTTTTCAGGAAGCTGCAGAGACAAAATGAAGCTGGGAATGGTGAAGTCACCTTGCTCCATTGCAATGCATGTCCAGGTTTCTGGTCTCCAGAGGGGATGAAGAGTTTGGTTGTGTGAAGACCCTTTAGAATATCAGAGATTTGCCAGAATTTTAACAAAATAAAGAGTTTTTTATGGGAGGGTCTCCATCTAGCAGGGGGAGGTGGTGATGCAAAGCTCCTGCAAAGCTTAACTTAGTTTTTTGGTCACAAAAGAGAATTAACCCTCCTGACTGTATCTGATTGCAGAAGATGTTTTTGGCTCACCCCAAATCTCCTGGGGGGGATCCAATGAGGATCAGTCGGGTGTTTAAAAACAAGGACAATTCCAGCCGTTCTTTATTAGAAATGACAGAAGAGGTTGTGCACCTCAGAGCGTTATTTTTATTAAACCATCTGTGCAGCTCCATACATTTCCCATTTCTCTGTATTACCCACGTGGGAGTAATTATGGTTTTCTTCCAAGAAATGTGTGTGTAATCTGGTAATCCCAAAAAAACCCCCCTCTGAAGTCAGGCTGCAGATGGTCCTTTATGCTCTGGTGGCCCTGGCTGGGTTTGGCTGGGCTGGAGAACGGTCAGGACACCAAATCCAGCTCGGGAACAGTGGGAACTGCTGGGGCAGGGAGGGAGGGAATGGTTCAGGACCGGGGTTGATCCAGAAAGGAACTGGGAACTGCCTGGGGATGGACTGAACTGGGACTGGGGAGAATGGTTTGGGACACGGCACAGACTGAGCTGGAACGGAGAATGGACCAGTCTGAGACTGGGGAAAGTGGTCTGGGAGTGGGAATGGACTGAGCTGGGACTGGGGACACTGCTCTGGGACTGGGAAGGCTGATTTGGGATTGGGGGTAGAATGATCCGGGACTGGAGAGGGACCAGTCTGGGACTGTGGTCTGGGAGTGGGAACGGACTGAGCTGGGACTGGGGACACTGATCTGGGACTGGGAAGACTGATTTGGCATTGGGGATAGAATGATCTGAGACGGGAGAGGGACCAGTCTAGGACTGGGGAGACTGATCTGGGACTGGGAAGACTGATATGGGCCTGGATTGATCTGGGGCTGGGGACACTGGCTGGGAGCTGGGAAGGTTGATTCG
>VWPU01014095.1:0-12015 GCA_013398955.1 Callaeas wilsoni | reverse complement strand
CACAGGGCTTTGCCCTCTCCCCACGCATGCCCGCTCACACACAGTTCACAGGGATGTGGCTCAGCTCCCACCACCACGCGCAATCCCGCCGGACAGCTCTTACCTCCAAAGGAAAGACAGCAAAAATCTCTGCTGAACAAGCAGTATCAGTGGTTATTTCTGCCTGGTTTTTGTGCAGAACAACAAAAAGATGTTTTCCCTGCAAACAAGCCAAAGCTCCCCCTCAGCTTTGCCTCTTCCCATGCGCATTTGCTGCCTCCAGCCTGCACACCACCTCCTCGGAACCAGGCGGGGAGGAATAAACAGCACAGAGTGCTTCAGCCTCCTTCAGAGAGAAGGATATCCTGGCAATCCTTGACATGTACCCACTCCTTTACCCGCTGTTAACCTTGGCAGCACCTCCTCAACTCCTCATCCTGGTCCTGGACAAGGCAGCAAGAGGGCGCATGCCTGCAACGCTCCGCAGGGCGCTGATGGAAACAGAAACCAAGTGAAGGACTGAAGGAAAAGTCTGTTCTTTTTCTGAGCAACTCAGCTGTGTTTCCCAAGTCCAAGTCACTGCCAGGGAGCACAAACCCACTGTTCAGGAACAGCCAGGCTGCTCCCAGAACAGCAGATTTCTTCCACACTTCTGCACTAAGATTTCAGCAGCAGCAAACTGCTTCTTGCAGGAGGGTCAGGCTGTTCCTTCAGTGCGGGCACAGAAAGCTCAGCTGGCAAGGCAGGCCAGCAGCTCTCCTTTAAAACACAGGAATGCTGGAGAAGGTTTTTCACCATTCAAACCAAGTATGTCAGACAGCCAAAGCTCCCTGCTCTGCTCTCCGGTATGTGACGCTCCAGAGGAGCATTCCCCTTGCAGTCATTCACCTCGGGACCTTGGACATATTGTTTGACCTTCTGTGTGCCACCGGCACCCAGCAGACAAATCACCTCAGAGGAGGATCCTCGCTTGGGAGCCAGGTGTTGTATCCAAAGCGAGATTTCTCAGGGCATTAAATCCAAAGCACAATCAGATCATCTCCACAGCGCAGCGCCGGCTCAGCTGTCCTTGGCCAGAGATTCAAATTACCGCTTCCAGCAGCTCCTCCACATGGATATCAGGAAAACCAGACACAAAATCCTCCCTGCTTAAAGACAAGGAGGCTTTATCTGCAACACCCACAAAGGGTTACGTGCAGGAGGAGTGCCTGCAGGACCTGCTGCCACCTCTGGGATTCTCTCCAGTGCTATTCGCCTCCGGATGGGCTGACCAAGCACTCTTGGCTCTTCACACTGGGGCTGCAGAAACAGCCTTGCCAGGACCTGGTTAACCTGAATATTTAAAGAAAAACCAGCCAAAATGAAAAGAACAAACTAGGGTGGTTCTTTCTCTCTGCTGTTGGCTCCCAAGATGTGGCACATGGCTGTGGGAAGCACCACGTGCTGGCAGAGCTCACGGTGACATCCAGGAGCCAGGAGGGGCTGCAAGGGAGGAGAGGTCACGACCCCACACTTCAAAAATGGACCCCAGCCCTTCCATGTGTCAGGACACTGGAGAATGCTCAGGTGCACAAAGAGCACTCTGCACCACCAGGGCAGCTGAATTTGGCCCCAAAAGCCAGTTTTCGGAACACAGAGCAAGCAGGGAGCACATTGCAGCCACGCTGCCCCACAGGCTGCTACTGGCCCTGAAAAACCCACTCTCCCACTCAGGAGGTGCTCACTGTTCAGACCCTTCCAGCAGGTGTCCTGGCTGCACAGGAGACAGGCTGCAAAAGACCAGGTGTGCTCACAGAAGTGCTGAAAAAAACATTAAAGATAAAGCTGAGTTCCTCTGCATCCTACCAATGTGCTCCAGAGAGATGAGAAAGGGAGGGTGCTGCAAGCCAAATCCCTGGGGAAGCAGAGAGCTTTTCCATGAGACTTTCACTGCAGTTCACAAAGAATCCAAGCTAACACTTGATAACATCCATGGGAAAGCATCCAGTGATATCAGCAGCTGTTGCCTCCAGTCCTCTGTATCTACGTAATTTTCCCCCTGGGAGGATACATCCTGCATTACATCATCCCTTTGATATCTGTTAATAAGGGTGATAACAGAACCTTCCAGAATCTCGAGCAACTAAACCCAGCATCTACTCCAACACTGTGTTTTAATGTAGCATCAAACAGAACTGTGCCACAAGAATAGCTGTTCATTTAAACAAGCAAACAAAAATACCCCAGCTCAAGAAGCTTAACAGCAAGCAGAAGCCACAGCAGGTCGGGAGAAGCTCCACAGCTCCTAAGCACAGTCACAGATCCGAGCTCACCTCTGACAGCAGCCCAAAACAGAGGCTTAAGGATGAGCTTAGGAAGGGATCAAAGGCAGAACTGTCAGTCTCTCCTACTCCCAGCACTCATGGTTTTGGAGACTGGGCAGCCTGGAGTTTCTCCATGGAGCACTCCAGGTCATTCCCAGTCACCAAGTGCTGCCACAGCCAGAGCAGCAGGGTCTGCTCTTCAGTCACCTACACAAAAAAGCATCTCCTGCTGTCAGCACCTGCTGCCTCCCATTTGGGAGACACCAGCACAGAGAAGGTGAATATACAATGAGTACCTACTGTGTCTCACAGCAAAACCCAGAGTTTTACAGATTCCCTTTCCAACACTAAACTAAAAACGCTTTATTTCTTTATGCACTCATTCTTTCATTTCTCACTCCTACAGAATTTTTTGAGAGAAAGTCAAATAACACAGCTACATCATTGCTGAATCAAACTGAGTAGATGTGTGACGTCCATTAAATGACACAGTGAGCTCCAAGAGAGGAGGAAATTAGAATCAGAGATGATCAGCACTTTTGCATTTCAGTTTCAGAATTAATCGGAGCCCCAGAGTGTATTCAGAATTCCCTTGCAGATTTTGCAACATAATGAAATAATTTTGAATACATTGGTGGTGATTCCAGATTCATTTTCAAGTGCTGTACAAAGCACATGCCATGGCACTGATGTTTCCTTACTCAAGGAGAGCACCAGCTCACTGTAGGACTGACTCCAGTCTCCAGCATTAGCATTTCCCATGCTCACAGATCCCCCTGCCTCGGCGCCAGAGAAGCTGCTGACATTCAGATTTAACAGGTACAATGTCACCTTGCACTTTTTTGGAGGACTAGAGCGAAGTGCTCTGTGTCACTCAATTTTATGTAAGGTGTGTAAGGTCTGAGATCGCTCCTGAGTCCCACTGTGTACAAGGAAGACCCACACGCATCCAGAGATGTGCACTGGAGGAACTTTTCCATGCTGAGGCCATTCATGTTATCACACTCACTTTCCTGCTCCCACAGAACTTCCCAGTTCCAGACTGGGACCTCTCCTGGAGTTGCCCAGGGCCACCAGCACGGGGCTGGATTGTCCCATGGCATTTGGACAGAAGGAGGGTACCTGGCACTGCCCTGCTCCCAGGCTCAACTCATTTGGGCTGCTCAAAGACGGATGATGATGTCTCAGAGGGGAAAACCCTTGGATTAATCAACAGCCACTGAGTGTGCCCAGTGCTGGGCACCCCCAAGTTACACACAGCTCCTGCCATCCCCAGTTCTCCCCCCAGTTCCCATCAGATTTGGCTAGCCCACGCTGACTCTCAGGTCCAGTAAAGCCATTTTCACTCCAGGCACGACTGTGGTTTCAATTTGCAGCACCAGTTCCTGCCAACTCCTTTCTAACCACTTCCCCAAAGCTCCCACTGAAAATCTAGGACAGAGCTGGACACCAAGCAGCCCTAAGACACAGAACACCCCTCCCCAGGTCCCTGCTCCGGGCTCTTCCAAACCCTTTCTCTATCACACCACCACTGCTTTGCTGCTCCACGAAAAGCATGGCTTTGGGACAGTCCCGAGGCCAGGTCACTGCTCCCACAGCAGAGGATGGGACTGGCAAGATTCAAGCCTGTAATAGCAGGATGCCCTCAGGGCAGGTAAATAGCTCAGCTGCTCAAATCCTCTCCTGAGCCTGAGGAAGAGGGAGCAGCTGCCACAGTTACGACACTAAACTGGCTGGGAACTATTTTCTCTCACATCAGAACAGCCCAGCAGGCAGCTCCAAGCTGAGCTCCCACCACGCTAAACCATCCTGAATCATGGCAAGGAGAGTCTGAAAGGCTAAATTAACACCCCCTGTGGCAGCCACCAACTCTGGGGGAAATCTCCCTTCCCAAAACACAGATATGCTCCAGATGACATCCCTGTGGAAGACCTGCAACAAGCCCAGGGAAAGAGCCGGTATTTAACACCAGTGGAAAGGGTCTCTAGCCCCCGCTCGCTCAAAGACTACGTGAAGATTTTGGGGGAGCTGAGTGGTCCCAGCAGTGCAGGTGGGAGGGACAAGCTGAGGCTTCGGCACAGGCCCAGCCTCCTGCGAGCACGTCCTGATATAGCACAAAGCAGAATAAAGGCATTAAGTGAATTAGGAGACAAGCCAAAGATGCCTCTAAGAAAAGGGCAGCATGCACACACCAGCAGCAGCTTCTTATCCAGTGCTCAGCTGAAAACACAAGCCCAGAAGAGCGAGCAGCAACCAAAATCCCGTCCCTGCTGCACTCCTCTACTCCATATTCCAGGCTTTATCCTCCCCTCCAACACACGGATCCAGCTCCCCTTCTGCCATGAGCTGGGTGACTGAGACCCCTGAGGACCTCAAAAGCATCCCAGGCTGGAGTCGCTGCAGCAGGGGTACAGGGTTGGCTCTAGGCCGTGACTTTCTCCCAAAATGGAGCTGCACTGAATCCCATGGGTTCCTTTCCCTCCTTCAAAAGCGTGCCCTGCTTCTCATTTGGAGAAATAATCAATAAAATCTAACAGGCTGCTTTTCATTCATCCCCAGCCAGAAATCTAATCTCCTGTTAACAGCACAGCCCTGCACACATCATTTATCTGCTGCGGGTACCAGCACGCGCAGATTTTACAGCTGTAGAGAGCAGGGCTGCCTGCATCACAACGACTAATTTATTCTCAGAAAGGCTAATTTAATCTGGCAGTGAATGTTCTCAAAGCCTCCTCACACAGAGCAGCTTTTCTCTTGGTTGGCTTAACAACAATACAGCATATCCAAAAACGTGGAGGGATGCTAAGGAAGAACACTGCCCCTGTGTTTTGAACCCCCTGGTCTGAGAAATGTCTCTTGGTAACTACAGGCTTTGAGAAAGCACAGAGTCCCTCTGCTTTCTTAAAAAGCCAACTGTATTTTCAAGGCAAAATATACAACAGTTTAGGCTATTTCCCCCTCACATACAACTGTGTCTTGACAGAAGGAGCTGGGCTCTTAATAAAACTAAAAGTTGTTTAGTATTAGACAACTCATTCACGTCCAACTGCACATCAAGAGCAGCAGCCAGCACACCTGGCCTGGGGGTGCTCCCTGCCACAGTACCTGACTTTCCTCAGCCCACACCACAGAGGAATAAACTTCAGAACAAATCCGAAAGCTTTTTGTTTTAAAAGGCTGGGTAACTGCACCATGAAGTGTTTCAGAGAGAGCCTCCTTCAGCTTCCCAGCCTCTGCCATCTGCAGGGGGGCAATAAATAAGCCATCAGGAAGTTTTTCTCATTGGTTTTAAATTCTAGGTGGTATTTTCCCTTTACTTGTGACAGTACACAAAGAGGCAGTTTGTATCCACAGCCAAGCTGAGCCACCTGATCCTGCATGGACGTGGCATCACGTGCTGGTCCTCACTTGGATCTACTCCTTGCCCAGTGGATCACTGGAGAGCCAAGTACAGCTCCTTGGAGTCAGAGGGGCTCCAACAAGGGACATTTAAGCTTTACAAGAAACAGAGCTGTAGCAGCCCAACCCTCCACGCTCAGGATTGTCACCACCATCCTGCTGGGAAAGAAAAGCTGCTGCTGTGCAAGCCTGGGCCATGTCTGAGAGGGCTCCTTTGCTACAAGGGCAAGAACATGCCCCAGATGACATCCAACGACTTAGGATGATTCAGTAATGTAGGAACAAGGCAAAAATCAGAGGGAGGCAGAGCATTTACACAGGCCACAAGAGAAATTAAGAAGAAAACAACACAACAATCCCCTTGTTCCTATCTGTCAGGAATTGCTGTCCCAAGAATAGCCTATTCAGAAACCAGGAAACTCAGAGAGCAGCAGGGAAGGGCTGAGTCATGGCAATTTGGAAAAAAAAGAAACAACCCACAACAAACCAACCCAAAAGGGAAGGAGAGAAAACATGGGACAGCAGCTGCTCTGGGTCTTGGAGATATGAACAAGCCAATCTAGAACATATTAGTCAATCTTTATTTTCAAAAGCTCTGCAAACACATGGTACTGCCACAAAAAGCACATGACCCTCCCTCTGCTGCCGGGAAGTGAATTGTTGTACCAGGAAAATTGCTGGTGCTTCCCGGCACCAGCCCCTGGCCACAACACCCCCTCAGCCACGCTCGGCTGCCAGGACACAAACTGCTCCCAGTTTGTGCCCTGATTTTTGTTCCTCTGCAGCATTAGCATCCAAATATCCCAAAGACTCACAGACTGGACAAGTGCTTTCCCTTTGGAAAGCACGTCCATCTCAGGGATGCTATTAGCAGACGATGAGGAGCCATCTCCCTTCCCCAAGTGGAAGGGAGGGCACCAGGAGGTAGAACATGGCTTGGATGGGTTTCCCACAACTCTGCCAACAGACGAGCCAAAGCCAAGTGCTCCCATCTCACATCCAGCCTCAGCACTGCCTGGCTGGCCCCCAGAAAGGCCAGGTTGCAGTTGGGTTTTGCTCAAGTCTTCCCACAAAACAGTCTTTGTTCTGTGACCTAAATGAAATCAATTGTACAGTAATGCTCCCCAGGACAGCAATCTTGTTCACTCACCCATCATCCGAAAGATTATACCTGCTTTCCAGCTGTGGGGCTCTGGGAGGAAGGGATTTCTGAGCAATGAGGGGCTTATTTTTCATACAATTCCTTCCTGATGATCCCTCACAAATCAGGGAAGGGGGGGTAATATCTATCTTTTCAATCAAACAACTATGCTTCAAATCATATTTGGAAAAACACCTTTTAATTCATTTTATCTTGCCCTGTGAGGTACTGTCAGATTGAAGTTGCAAATGTAGGAAGTGGGAGCCCCTCAGAGCTGCTGCCTGTGGGGAGTGGGTCAAAACAAAGCCTGCTGTCCCCAGCCTGTGGCAGATCACCTGTGCTCAGGTGTAACTGCTCACCTCTTCCCAGCTCTGGGAACGGCTAGGAAAACCACAACCCCTTCAAATGTAGACCCAACCTTGACACTAACCCCAGAATGATAGCTCAAGGAAACTGTCCCAAAGCAAACAGGCTCTCATGGTTCAAACTGTGAGTAAAATTCCTTTTCTCTGCGACCACGCAATGCAAGGAGCAAATAAAGATGAAATACAGCTGCAGCGTGAGCTGATGTGCATGCATCACAGTAAGATGTGATGGATGGAATTTAGGATTGTAAGACAGAATGCAGGATGGAACAGTAAACGTGCAAGAATACTTCTTCCAAAAACATCTTCCAAAACTGTCAATAGGGAGCCAGGCTGTTCGGGCAAGGTAGAGAAGATCTTCTTTCTAAATGCAGAGACTGGGTATCAAAGAAAGTTCAGGAACATACAGAAGAGGGAAAGTTCAGGCCAGTGGAACCGCCATCTCAGCACAAATTCTTTATCCTAAAATCTATAGGAGAACTGGGTAAGAGTCCATTTTCTTACCTTCTTACCTCCTTAAAGGAGGCAAAGAAGTATTACTCACGCACAGTAACCTTACTAATCACAGTAAGTAACAATGTAACAAAAAAAATTACTTAATTTGCACAGAAAGCCCTAGCTCAGCTCTTCGTGGTCTGATGATCTCAGGTTCCATCATGCCAAGTGGTACAAAGTCAAAATGCACTGCCAGCAGCTGCTCTGCACAGCTCCTAAGATGTTAACCACATTGCCACCTTTTGGGGCTATTTCTTTTATTTTCTTACACTAAATGCAGGCCTGCTAAGAGAGCCCAGATTAAAGACAGCTGCACTGAAGTGCCTCATGTGGAGATGTGCAGCATGAAGCACTTTGCCCTGCCTTCACCCTCCACCCAGATCAATGACCAGAACAAGCCTCACCACCACAAATGCACAAATTTGAGACTGCAGCCACAAGGCAGCTCAGAATGAATGGGCCCAAAGCAAAACTGTAACAGCAGCTGAGAGTCTCCCTGAGCATTTCACGCTGGAAATAAAAGCTGAGCTTCCCCTGCCTCAGAGACTTTATTCTGGTGAGAAAATGGATGGTGGATTCCTATGGCAGCTGCTCCAATTGCATTCCCTTTGATCAGAGGAGGAGACAGGTCCTGTGCAGAGCATGCAAAGATCTGACACTGCTCATGAAAGTGGCACTGCTTCTCTCCAGCTGTGAGATGGATACCCAGTGCTGTTTGGGAACAGCAGGAAAACAGCAAGGTGAACATCACATCCCAAGGCAGACACTGCTCATCGTGTGGTTTGTGAAGGAAAAAGTGTACACAGACCTCTGTGTCTGCATGCTCGAGTGCTCAGGTGCCTTGCTCTGAAACCTTCAGAGGAGTTGATTGGTTCCAGGCTGGAGTCCTTTGCCTGCATAGGAGCTGTGAAATCAGGTCCTAGAAGCAAAACCAACCAAAACCCTCCAGCGTTTTGCAGAACTACTGAAGTTCCCACTACAAACCATCACTGTTCTTGTATCAGGGAAAAGGGAAGAGTGCACAATTCAAGTCCTTTTAAGACATGACTGACTGCTGCTAAGAGCCACCGGGCACATCAGCATCTACCTGTTGTTTCCAACTCTCCTGTCCGCCATGTGTTCAGCAGCTTTGCACGGACCACTCTGGGAGAACACCTTCTGAGAAGCTGGCACACCTGTCTAGAAGCTCAGATATATCCAGTCCTGCTACCTTTGTCATTATTTTAATCTCCATACTATGCAAAAGCTATTTATTGCCTCTCTGGCTCACCTGGGAGCCAGCAGCCTCTCCTGGAAAGGTACAGGAAAACTGCCACATGCTACATTCAGCACGTGTACAGAGCCCCGGTAACAGTGGCAGGAGTGAAGCACCAGCCCCATTGCAGACCCCACAAAACCCACTATTTAAAAGAAATTCAGTTTCTTTCAATCCAGGATATTCTCTCCTGATTAAAGCAATCATAAGAAATCAAATACAGGGCTTTACAATGTACCACATACAGATACAGAACACTGAATTTCATACTTCTCCTTACCCACAAGCAGAAAACAAGTCTTGGATCAGAGCAGATACTAACAAGTTTTTGTATTTCCTTCCAAAACCACCCATCCTCATGCTGGAAGATCAACCACATCTTTTAAACACATGCATTTATCTGCTAAATTCACATCTGAAAGGGGAAAAAAGATTATTTTACATAATAAAATTACTTTCATCCCTTCTTTGGCTGTGTTAGTGAGTAAGACTGGCAGTGGCAACACTTCTGCAGGTGCCAACACCATGACAAGGACCCAAACTCCCCCTGAAACATACAGATGTTGTGGAAAGGCTTTCATCTGGCCCCTGCCTGAACATCCCTCAGCTACAGGAGCACCTTAGCTGTGCTCCCAGAATGTCTTTGCCACCTGTGCTCCATCCAGAAGGAAAGCATGCCCACTGTGTGGCTTCCCAGGCACAGAAAGAGCTGATTAGGAAGTGACCTTCAAAAACATGCTCATAAACCAACACCAGGTGCTGAGGGAGACATTCTCCCTCCCTTCGTAACTGCAGCTGAGACAGAGAGCATGAGACAGTTCTGAGAGCAGAACAGAAACACGAGGAAGTGTTTCAGAACCGAATCTGAGGTGCAAGACCTGTTGAGGGAACACAAGAAACTCAGCACAGTCTTCCATCTTATTAGGAAGGGCTCAGGTTCTGAACTCAGAGATGCTCCCTCACTGTTACCTGTCCCTGTCACACCTGTGGCAGGATGTTTTGGTAGGAACACACACATCCCCCTTCCCAGCACCAGCCTGAGCCAGCCCTCGGCAGACACCGCAGCTCCACCACCCCTACAGGAGCAGCTGGGCAGGACTGACCGTGTTTGCTCCACTTGGCATCGCTCGGGGACAGCTGGGGACACTGCTCCATCCCCCTGCCCTTGTTACAGCCAGGAAGTCACCCCCTGCCTACCTCCAAGCTGGAATTAGCTCCTCACGTAACGCCTAAGGAGAACAGGGCAGGTACATCGCTAAACGCTTCCGGGGATTTCCTGGGGCACGTGGATGTCACCACAACATTGAGACAGAGAAGCCTTTGGGAGAGGGAAGTTTTCGGCCTGTGCTTTCCACATGAGTTTGTTTTGTTCCTAAACATGAATGAATGACATACTGTGGTTCTATTCCATGCTATGTCTAGGTAATACTCACTGCAGTTTTCCCTGCTGCAGACTCTGGTCACACTCTGAAATCAGCAGGGTCCCTGCCGAAATTAAAGCCCCATTTTAAGTACTTCGGGTGAAGGGAACAAACAGGAAGGTCTTGTTCATATTCCCAAAGAGTTTCTCAGAGTTATATATACAGCCCAAACCCACTAGGATTATAATTTAAAACATTTCAACTTAAAATCATTGTGCCTGACCTCGTCTTAGGCTCAGCCTGGAATGTGACAACTGCCAGTCCCCTCCCCAGCTCTCACTGGTGCAAGGAGACCACCTCAGAGCAGCTTTCCTCAGGCCAAGGGGCACAAACCTAGACTTGCAGTGACCTGGAGAAGTTTAACCTTGAGCATGGCTCATGTGGAGGATCCAGAGGACACTGTCATGGCAGTGTCCACCCCAGTCTGCATGTTCCCACTCCTCTGCACAGCCCTGGAGCTCTCCCCAGGATCCCAGCCTCAGTCCTCTGTTTAGCAGCAACCACCACCCTCTGTGCTTTTCCTAAAGCAACCAAACACTGCCTTACAGCTGCTTCCCTGTGCCTTTCCAGTCCCCTTGGGAGGGAGAACCCAGATCTCACCATGGTTAAAAAATGGTTAAAAAACTCCCAACTTCCCACTAACGTTGATGCCTTGGTGTTTGTTGCTGTGCCACAATATGCATTAACTGAAGGAGCTCTCTTCATTTCGCACTGCCAATGCGCTGATATCATCCCCATCATCATCATTTCTCTTCCTGCTTGTCAAGACATCGCAGCTTCTTTCGGCTCCTCTAAAATGGGCTCATCCTCCCTGATCACTGGACAAGCGCGTCTCTCCCGAGCAGGGATAACAGGAAACACACACATTCCTTCCTAGGCCTGCTTCCCTGCTCTCCCGGGATCTGTCTGGCTCACATTCGCTCCTCTCTCAGCCGTGCCCTCCCTGCAGCCCTCGCCGTCCTCCCCGCCAGCTCATGACCTCGGCCGGGCAGCAGCGCTCGCCTTACACCGGGAAGTCTTTTCCCAAGCACACGACCTCGCTTTCCACCCGATTAAATTTCATCCCAGCCCTCCCGTCTCAACCCTTCCCGGCCGGCTGAGGGCAGAGAGCTGAAGCTTTGTAAGATTTTAGCAGTACCCTGCGACACTGTCAGCGTTAAAGGCCCGTCCGAGGCCGGGGCTGCCTCCCGCTCCTCTCCCGGCCCGTGTCCCCGTCCAGCCGTAGCTCTTCTCCCCGACTCCGCAGCGAACGCTCCAGCCACGGCCGAGCATCGAGCCCTTCCCTCGGCCTGGTTCCTCCTCACAGAGTTAACCAGGGCTTCATTTCCATCCCTTTTCTTCCCAGCAGCGTGGTACTGGTCTTCTCCTCCCTGTGTCCCCGCCTGCGTTCAGTGTCCCCCCAGTGCCGAGTTCCTCCCGTGCTCGGTGTCCTCCCTCCGGCTCTCAGTGTCCCCGCATGCCTGGTGTCCCCCTCGGTGCTCGGTGTCACCCCCCGGGTCTCAGCGCCTCCCTTCGGTATGCCCAGCCGGCCCTGCTGCCGGGAGGCCACTGCGGCCTGTCGGGGGCTGAGGGGGCCCGGGCCGCCTTCCCCCCGCAGCCCCCCGGGTGCCGTGCCCGAACCCCCCCGCCCACAGGCACCTACCGGCTCCCGGCGGCG
>VWPU01014092.1:0-19995 GCA_013398955.1 Callaeas wilsoni | reverse complement strand
CCGCCCCGGGCCCGCCGCGGCCCGGCCGGACCCTCCCGCCACCGCCCCTTCCTTACCCCGTCCGGTCCGGGCCCGCCTCTCGGGGCGGCTCCGTAGGGCGGCCCGCCCCTGGTGTCCTGTGCCCCCGGTGTCCTGTGCCCCCGGTGTCCTGTGCCCTCGGTGTCCTCTGTCCTCGGTGTCCTCTGTTCCTGGTGTCCCGTGCCCTCTGTGCCATGTGCATCCTTTTTCCCTGCTGTCCCATGTCCCGAATGTGCCACGGGTGTCCTGTGTCCTGAATGTCCCCTTCCTTGTGTGTCCTGTGCCCTCAGGGGTCCTCTCTCAAATTAAGTTAATCGTTAGAATATGAAAACTAATTTGATTTTTCTCCTTCCACACCTCATCCTATCCCTGGGCTGCTTCGGTTTGTTATTGTCAACCATGGCACAACCTTCTAGAAATTACCATGTGTTGCCTTTCAGTGTCTTCATTAAAATGCATCCCTGCCAGGGAGCTCTTTATCCATATTATACATATTAATAAGGCTGTGTAGCAATAATTAAGGGATGACTAATATGTTCGTGAGTGAAAGTATCCAGCATGGGCTGGAATTTGTAGGTAAATAAGTTATATATGTTATTAAAAAATCTTGAGGGTAATAATTAAAATTTCCTGAGATATAATAATTTAAAATGATATTTTTTGTGCTTTTACACTTACAGCAGACAGGACACTCTTCAGTGCTGTGCTCCCTTGTATCAAGAAACTCAACTCAGGTGGAGCTGTGGGAGGTGGTGCAACTGCCCTGAGTGGCTTCAGCTGTCCCACGAGATGTGCCAGAGTCCCTCTGGCTGTCCCAAACCCTGTGACACGGAGAAGGTCTGTGCTGGACCAGGGAGAGCCCAGGCAGCAGTGGGCAGAGACGCTCTGCCAGAGCAAGTGTAGCATTCAAGGGCAGCACAGACATCCAGAGAGTCACCACTGCCAAGGCCTCTCCACCCTCACAGGGAGGAATTCCTTCCCAATATCCCATCCATCCCTGCCCTCTGGCAGTGGGAATCATTCCCTGTGTCCTGTCCCTCCATCCCTTGTCCCCAGTCCCTCTCCAGCTCTCCTGGAGCCCCTTTAGGCCCTGGCAGGGGCTCTGAGCTCTCCCTGGATCCTTCTCCTCTCCAGGTGAACATTCCCAGCTCTCCCAGGCTGGCTCCATGGCAGAGGGGCTCCAGCCCTGGAGCAGCTCCAGGGCCTCCTCTGGACGGAACAATGAAATTTAACGAAATCACTGATCCAGACATGTTATGGGGACTGATACAGCCACAAGAGGTTCCTGATGGAGCCCATGCATGAATTCAGCAGCTGCTGCACCATTCAGGCTGCTTTGGGGCATTTTGGGGGATGGTTGTTGCTCATTTCGGTTCTTCCCTCCTTCCCTGGTGTAGCCAGAATTCTTTTCTCCCAACACTTTGAGAAGCTTGTGAAGAGCTGAAGAGGAGACAGTCACTGTGCAGCTTTGCAGAGATCTTTTGCATTTCCTGTGGGATTTCATGTGAATTCTTGTGCTCTCTGTGGTGCAGGTGATAATGGGGAAGGAAGGAGTGGTGACAGAAATCCATGTATAGCAGAATACTTTTGAAGAAGTCTGAATTTCAGAGAGCTGGTGGTGGTGCTCAGCTTCCTGGAGGAGGAATTGCAGATACAAACACTTGGATATGTGTTTGAAGTGAGATTTGGGCTCCCTGGTGTTTCTGGGCTCATTTTTAAAGTTGACCCATATAACATTTCCCTGGATTCATAAGATTTTTGAGTTCTCTGTTCTGTGACTGTATCAATGACTCCTGTCCAATTATAATTTTCATGCTTCTTGCCTCATTTTCCATAATTAAGTGTTAGGCTTCCATAGAAAACATTATCTCTAAACCACTGGTGTTGCATAGCAATTTCATTATATGTGATTTTAATTTGCAGATTTTCTATAAATACCATTTGCAGTTAATTTCTTGGCTTATATTGTGGTGGCTTTGGCAGTGCTGGGTTAACAGTTGGGCTTGATGACTTCAAAGCTCTTTTCCAGCCTGAATTATTGTCTGATTTTTTATTATTTTACAGGTTTTCCAGTAGATACAATCAGTGGTCACAGGCAGAATTTGCTGCCTGTAACAGAGGGGGATTTTACTCAGGCTTAAAAGAGTAATTTAATTTCATTCTCATGAAAGTTAAATGCTGTTTGCTCAGATTAAACGAGAAAAAACACTCTTCACATTTCAGCCCCCACATATCTGAGCGCCTGTTTGTCCCAGAGAGAAGGCGTCAGCCACCAGTTTGTACTGGGAGGCAGCCTGGGATAAATAACAAATCCTCTAATTAAGAGCCAACGGATCCTAATTGACTTATGTTAGTCCTCCAGCTGGGCTCAGCCTTCCCCTCCTGTCATGGCATGGAGCATCCTTTGTTTCAGGCACCCCGAGGTAGGAAAGCCCAGCCCCTCTGGGAGGCTGCAGCCTTGTGAAGTGTTTGAAGTTGTTATTTTAGGAGCTTATTTTAGCGGCTCCTGAGCTGAGCATTGAGAATATATAAAGCAGCATTTAGGGAAAATGTTCATGTGGTGGTGGCTTCCTTTACCATGAGCTGCAGCTCTGCCAGCCGAGCTGAGCTGTGCCATTTAAGGAACACTGAAGCTTTGAGTGAAGTTTAAACTTAGAAACTTTGCTGGAGTGCACCGGATGCTGGGGGAAACCAGAACACACTTTTTGGATTGTCAGACCAAAGGCAGGAGGGTTCCCGCAGAGCCCTCCTCCTTGTGGAGCTTCTGTTTCATATTTAGATTTTGTTTTTTAATACCCAAAGAGCTTTTAGTTGGGTTCTGACCATGGTGGCCTGGAAATTGGGCTAAATTAAACCAGGTTTTGTTTGTTTACTTAAAAGTGCTAACAGACTTGGACAGTCCTGCAGCGTTTTTCAGGACTTACATCATTCTAAAATAGATTTGATTCGAAACAAATTTGATAAGAAAGTAATTTTCACTTGATGTGCTTGCATCTGTCCCAAAGGAAGAGCTGAGTCTGAGCAAGTGTGCTGAGGGACAATCTGGATTTGATATGAAATATTAAGAAGTTTATTTATTTTAATTGCTGGAAGATCCAAGAGAGCACAAGGAGTTAAATGAAGTAGTTGGAAGATACAGGAGAAGTTGGGATCCTGATCCTCAGTAAGTAAATGCCATTCCCACTGAGGGTATATCAGATGCTCCCATACTATCCAGCTTCTTATTTTGGGTGGTTTGAGGTTTTATGAATCCCCAGACAGAGAGCCAGGGATGTCTTCCCAAACTGTGCCAAAAGATGAGGGTGATCCATGGAGTCATGGAAGTTTTGTGCACATTTCTTCACCACAGCTGTATGAGACAGCAGCTGTATTACAACACCTCTAAAAATTATATATTAGCATCAAACCCTTGGCCACAGTTATTTTTCGCATCATTTAACAGTATCACAGTATTTTTAACTCTAGTTTAGCCTTCCCTGCTTCTCAGTCTGCAGCCACAAAGAGCTGACAAACCCATGAATAATTACATAATAACTCCAACTGTGGACACACAGCTGATTTGGAGAAGACAAACAATCTGTCCTCTTGCTTCCATCACTGAAAAATGTGAGTTTCTGGTTTGCCTTCCTCCTGCAAAAAAATGCACAGAGCAAAAAGAGAAGAATTACCTTAAAGGAGCAGAATTATCTTCTGGTTAAGGCCTAATTAATGATGTGTACATAACTGATAGTGTGAACATAATTAATAGTGTGTACAATTCCCTGTTGCAGGGCCAGTCTGTCCTAAATTGCACTGATATGAACCAAAAAGAACAGGGTTTTATTCTGAGAATGCAGGTAACTGGTGATGATACCCAAATCAGAAGAAAGATAACTTTCATGTGTCAAACCTGCTGGTTTTACCTGCACAGGTGTGTGAAACCTCTGAGTGGCTGCTCTTGCACCGTTTGAATATGCAACAACTGCGTGAAGATCTGTTGATTCCTCTGTCTTAAAGGCCTAACCAAGAGTCTTCTGAAGTAATCCAGAAGTAATTTGTGGGTGAGAGGAGAGGCAGATTCAGTTGCAAACTCCAGGAAAGTGCTGATGGATTTATTCCCCTGTGCAGAGCCCTGGCACTGAGCGCTGACACCAAAGCCTCAGCCTGCGCCCGACTGTTTGGAGTGCCTTGAGCATGGGTTTGTAAGGCCTTTCCCAGCTAGTAATTGGTGACTGGATGTGGTCAGGGCAGGCAGATAAACACTTGGAGGGAGGGGGTGAATCACTGGGTAAATATCCTATCCATGCTGTAGGAGCTGCTGTTACTCACAGCACCTTTGGGGGGGATGTGACGTATTTGTTTTCAGGAAAATGTTACTTGAAAGAAGAATTGAGGTTAAACGTGCTCCAAATCTGCAGCTCCACACCCTCCTCATGCATCTCCTGTCTCCTTCACACCAGCCACCAGTTTAACATCCCCCCTTCTTCCCACACATCCCCTCAGAACTGATCCCCCACTCTGAGGTCACAGCAGAGAAATTTCCATTCTGTAGATGCCAGTGTAGTTGCATCATCAAAAGCCCCCAAAGCAGATGGTCTGGGTTAAAGCAAAAAGGCCTTTTTTTGCCAGTGAGGCAGCATTATAGCAATTAGAGCAGCCTGTTGGCAGTTTCTGTCAGCAATTTTTTGCAAGCATGTAATATATAAAAGGATAAAAATACCATTTACTGTGATTTGCTCGCCACAGAAAGAGGCTGGAGTGATACAGAACCAAAATCAGGAAGGAAAGCGCTGCAAGAAGTTTTCTGTCCTCTCTTTTGCACTTTTCCAGGATCCTGGTGGATACAGGAATTCTGCTTGAAGAGTCTTACCCTCCTTGTGGGCACCCCATTAGCCCCTGGGCAACCTGAGCCATCCTGAATTATGAGGATATCTAAGGTCCCTTCCAACCCAAGCCATTCCATGATTCCATGATCCATCACCCTTGTTGGGAGCAAAGAGGAGCCACAGCAGAATGCTGGGTGCCACCCTTCGTCTGCACCCAGGTAAAGAGTTTATTCATTCCTCATGGTTAAGTGTTGAGACTTAACCATTAAAAAGCCCTAATTAGCAGAAAAATTAGATATTTAATCACCCTGTTACAAGATTAAAAGCATGGAGTGAAGTAGGATTTGTGCTGAAATGAATTCCTCAACCCCCTGTTATTTTATTTGTAAGGAAAAATCTTTGTTCAGAAGAAAGAAAAATCAATATTTATTTCAGTGTGGTCAGGACATTCCCTTTAAGCTGTGTGTTCACTTAATGCCCCATTTCAGCCCTCAGGTCCCAAATGCTCCCACTCTGCCACAGCAAAGTCCTCAGCAAAGCTGGATTATTTTAAAATCATGGAGCATGTTTTTGAAGACAAAAACCTCATCAACTCCATGAAATTTGCGATGATTTGTAAAATATCTCTACCTTGAGTTATGGTGCAAAGTTTCAGCAAAAAATGGAGTATTAACCAACAATACATAGAAAATCACAGGCAAGATACTGCAGCGATACCATAAAATCCTCCTCCAGTTCCTGCTTTCCTGATCCACTTGGCATGAAATGTTTTCTTGACTTCTACTTACTATTCTCATAAAAACCACAGGGGTTTCTTCTCACTGCTACTTGTTTTGTCCAAGATCCAGTAATTGGTACCATGTGAATTCACATTTTGCAGTGACAGGACGGAAGCGGGGCTCCAAAAAATCCCTTCAGCATCTCAACCTCTGGCAAAAATCAGGGCTACAACCCCCCAGTCTCTAAGAATCCATGGATTTACACATTAGGTAGTTTATTTTACTCCTGCTGGTAACCTCTATGTGAATATTTACAGCTCAAATGGAGTCATGGTAAAAAATCAATAGTTGTTAGATTTTTGTGAAAATTCTGTTGCCTCTTCAGACTGGAGTTGTTTTACCCATGGTTTGCATGTACTCCTGTGATATATTAATAATAATTTTAGTTATTGGTAACATGTTTAGCGAAGTTTGGTGCACTAAAAATTATGTCCGTGGTATGAACCAGTGAACAATTAATAACGCCAGAAGAAGAGTGAAAAGTTAAAATCAGAGTCAGAGCACCCTGTGAAGTGTTAAGGTACATTTTAAAGGACTGGTGGGAGGGTTTGGGTTCTCCAGCCCCCCGTGGGTTGCCTCTGCCCTCCAGGGTGCTTGGATCACCTTCCCCCTGCCAGCCTTGGTTTAACTGAGCCGTGTGTGAGAAGCATCGGCTCAGCAGCTGCAGGCGGTGCCGCAGGGAGCCCTTCGGCTGGGCTGGAGAGGGAGGGGCATTCTCCAAACCCTGCAGCACAGCCCTGAAAGCCTCCTTGGAACCCCTAGGGCACGGCAGACATCCTTCGGTTCAAAATCCTTTTGAGCTGGGCTCACCTACTGCAGCTCTCAGCCTCGCTGGGGCATAAAAGAGGCCCTCGAGTCTCCCCGTTTGTTTGGCTGGATCCTTTTCCCAGCCTTCAGCCTTGATGGCCACAACTGAATCATTTCAGGTGACAAAACCCCCCTAACAGTGGGTTCTCAGTTCTGATGGAGACGTTTTTAGCTGGTATTGTTAGAAATGAAGTAAAAAAAAGTGAGCAGAGGCTTTCAAACTGGAAGCACACTGGTGCTTTTAAGGAGCTGTTCTGGGTAACTGCTAAAGAAATGGAAGGAAATGTCAATGTCCTGGCAAGCGACTTTAATCCAGTAAAATCAGCACTGTGAGAGCAGGAACTGGGTGTGGAAACTCACTGGTTCCAGACCTGGCTCATCACTAGATTACCTTGTCCTGGTGTAGGTGCTGGACGGGGAATTTCTATGAATAAGGCTGAACATATCCGAAATATGGGATGGATATGGGAGAGCAACAGTTTTCCTGCTGGCAGGCACCCCTGAGAGCTTCCTGTGGCACCTGGAGCTGGGACTCTGCACGTGCAGCTCTCTTTGCCCCCCAGTGAATCCAGTCCAAACTGGTGACCCAGGGAACAAAGAGGGAAATTTGGAACATTCAGACGTGGAACATTCAGAGAGGCTGTCACAGAAAGCCCAGAAACCATGGCAGGATTAGCAGTTAGCAGAGGGAACTTTTCCACAAAAACCTCCGAGAGATTTCCAGTTGTAACGTTTTTAACTTTGAAAATTTAACCAAACTTTTCATTTTTAGGTCTCTGACCATTATCTTCTGGTATCAGCAGAAGAGCAGTGGTGCTATTAACAGCTTCATTAATGCCAGAGTAATAATTATGAACTGCAGGAATGGCTGTTGCTTCAGGAATTCTTCTTGTAGAACTGCAGCAGCTTTTTGACTCTTCAGAATGCAGGAGACACATGTAAAGGTAAAAAAAATAATGAAAAATATTATATATTCTGAACCCACAAATACCAATATGTTAAAAAGAGGAAATATTGCAGGTGGATTACACAGTGGCTGTACATAGATTTCAATTATAACAGTGTTTAAAATTATTAATTTGCATTTATTTCCTTGCTACAGCATGATCACAATGTGTCTGCTGGGAATCTTTTCAGTGCAAAATTCAGAATTGTGCTTCATATTCATAATTCGTCAAATAATCCAGACGCCAGTTGCTGTTTGCTTTCTGTTTATTACATTTATACTTACAGATGTAATATGTAAATATTCTCAGAGTCACCACACTAGATTTCAGAATGAACACCTTCACAGAGTCATGGAATAGAATCCTGGAAAGGTTCAGGTTGGAAGGGACCTTAAAGCTCATCCAGTTCCCTGGGCAGGGACCCCTTCCATAGACCAGGTTGCTCCAAGCCCCATCCAACCTGCCCTTGAATAATTCTATAATGGCCTGAAGAATTAGAATTAGAATTTCCATGCATATTTTCAGGTAGTCCTAAGGCACCTGATTAATCAGATTCCTGAGTGACTTTCCAAGTCTGGGATGAGTTTCTGGAACTCTGACACCTTCAGAGCATTCCCACCGCTCCTACATGTGCTCTCACTTTTAAAAGAACATTTAAATTTGATATTTAATCATTGTCCAGCCTGGAAAGGAGGGAGCCAGGGAGGAGGGCTTGGGGCAGCTGCCGAGGGGTGTGGTTGGAGCAGCCACGGAGCCCCGTCCCTGGAATTTCGCTGTTCCTCCGGAGCCCACCCGGGAGAAGGGCCAGGGCAGGGTGGGACTGAGGTGAGGGCGCCGTGCCCCGGCCCCGGCCGCCCTTCTGTGCCCTCTGTGTCACCTCTCCCCGGGAGCTCGACGGAATCAGCGCCTGTCCCCAGCAGCGCTCCGAATGCCAGCGCAGCGCGTTGAGGCGCAGCGGGGCCGCCGGGATTAATCCGGGCGGGAATGCTGCGAATTCCTGCCTGCTCTTTCTTTGCCGGGCGCGGCTGGTGCTGGGGACGCTGCCAGAGGAGAGCAGGGCTGGCAGCTCCCGGCATTCCAGGACACGGATCGGCCCCAGCGGGTCGCTCAGGCGCTGCTCCCTCTGCCAGGTTGGACTCAGGGGCAATCCAAGCTCAATACACCTTCCCCTCCCAGCTTTTGGGTCATTTTTTGGAGTTACTGAATTCTGTGAGGCAAAATGAGAATGGAGGTATTTTGGGATGTTAGGCCTCAGCATCACAGAAACCAGGGCTGGGAGAATTCACTGACAGCTCAGTTGTCTTGCCACCTGGGAGTTGTTCTTTTCCTGATCTTAAATTCTTAAGGAGATTTTCATGGGGAATTCTGGGTTTTTTTAGATTGTTTATTTACTGAGACCCTGGCACAGGTTTTCCCACAGCTGTGGCTGCCCCTGGATCCCTGGCAGTGTCCAAGGATGGATTGGACAGGGTTTGGAGCAGCCTGGGACAGTGGGAGGTGTCCCTGCCATGGCAGGGGTGGCACTGGGTGGGCTTTAAGGTCCATTCCAACCCAAACCATTCCATGATTCCATGAGAACTGCTACTCATGCAGCTGGAAGTAAGAACAGCTCATGAACCAGGACTCCATCTGAGAGAAAACTCACAGAAATAAATGCTCCTTCTTGTGCAATGTCATTTCCAACAAATTTGCCTTTTCTCTCCAGGTATATTCACCACTGGTGACACTGAATGGTTCAGCACAGTGTCCACCACAGTTAGTTCATTAAATCTTAAACTCAGCACCAACCTTTAATCCAAATCTCTCATTTATACCATACTTTATATGTGCAAAAGAAATAGGAATATGGAAATATGTTTATTTAAAAACATTTTTAAAGCTTGTGATACTTTGTTCTGAAGGCTTCATCTTCTGGGTCTTATCAATACCTCTCTCAGTCAGGAGGAAGAAGGAAAATGAATTTTTACAGTGGACATTCATCATCTTTAAAACAGAACTGTCAGTAAGACAGACCTCTGCCAAGATAGGTCCATTAAATGTACTTAAGATTCATAAAACTTTCACAAGGAAATAGATCTACTAAGCCCAAAGAGGTCTGTTAGACAAGGAGAAATCAGAGCTCTCCTGGTCCATTTGTACCCTCAGCTGAGTTTCTGGGGTTGTTTTAACTTGCTGGTCCCTCCCTGAGTTTGAAAGCCTGTTCAGTTTTAATTAACCTGGTGCCTGTTCAAATTTGGAACAAGGTGGGAGGTTCAGGGTGAAGTTACAGAGATGCAGCAATCAGATCTGATAGATCCTTACTGGGGGAGGAGCTGTTCCTCCTCCTCCTCCGTGCATTCCTGGAGCTTATCATGTGCTGGCTCTGCTTGGGCCCCTCCAGCTGCAAACCAAGCAGAAAACACAGGTTTTATCTGGCACAGCTGAGAGCTCCTTGCCAGACAGGGAATTTTATCAGCTCCCCAAAAAGTCTAATGAGCGCTATCCTTGGAATATCAGAGCTGAAGCAGAGCCACACTGGAGGACACTGGAGCCCCAGGCACAGGAGAATGCAGGGGTTTCCAGATACCTCTGCTCTGGAACGAGGAATTCAGGACGGGCACAAATCCCTTCTGGGAGCTTTGCTGGCCTGGGAAAGCTCCTGGTACAATTGGTATTCTCCAGTGGTGGTTCTCACCCAGTGCAAAGCCCAGCTGGTTTTATTGCAGGATGCTTGGTTTGTGCCAGAGGTCTCCTCCATCCCTCTGCCCTCGGGAATGGAGCTGAGCACACCCGGGCTGGGACATCCCTGTGCCCTCAGGCATCAAACAGTGCTGAACAGGGAAAATGCTCCCAGCTGCACAACCTGTACAGGAAAGGAGGAGGAAAAAAAAGCACAGTAAGTGTTGCCTGTTGAACAAAGCAGGGATCTCTGACTGATCCCCCAAACCCTCCCAAAACAGCCCCCACAACTCGTGCCAGGGCCTCAGAGGGGTGATGGGACAGCCCCTGACTGCAGCCTGCCTGAGCAGCCAAACCAACCTGCTCTGCATGTTTTCCACCGTTTCTTATCAAAACACTGCCCTGATACAGGGAGGCTCTTACAAAACATAATAAAGCCTGCTGCTGCCAAGGAATGATTGCTGCTAGCATTTATTTTTCCACAATTATTTTCAGGGTTGTCCTTTCGAGGCAGACCAGATCAAGGAGTGGTGCGTGCAGTACCTCATCCCAGGATAAATCCAGGGAGGCTCTATGACTCAGGAATGACTCACTGCTCCTCCTCTGTTCCTTCCAGACTCTTGGGGGTGTGCTAATTTATTGTCAGTCTGTATCTGCAGTCAATTATTCCCCCCAGCTCAGCTCTCCTTGTGCAGAAGGAATTCAGGCACGTTCTGCTCGTTCCTCACCTCTCCAGAGGGGCAAACAGGTGAGCAGACAGTGTCACCTTCACTCTGGCATCCAAAAAAACAGGGGAAGTATTTTTCCTTCCTTGAACAACATGTCCAGGTTAATGATTTGGAACTAGATTGTTCCTACCAAACCCCCCAAATCCCAATTACTAAACTAAGATTGACCTTTCAGAGAGTTATTTCGAAAAACTTGGATAAAATAAGGTGGGTATGACTCAAGCAACAGGAGGAACGTGTCTGCATCACAGTCAAGGCAGAAAAATTGCTTTCACTGTCACAATCGAGCATTCAGAATAGAAAAACACAAAACAAGAATGATTAATCTTTTTTTTTTTCTCTTTAGCAAGACAGATTGAAGCATCCCAGTGGAGCTGCAGGGGAAGGGTTTAAACAATGCCTGCTTAATCTCCAGCACATCCTCACTGGTAGGAATACAAGAAAAGAAAATAATAACCAAAATAAGTGATTTTTACATATGCATGTACAAGATACATAAGCCCAGAGAATCATAGAAGCATGAAAAATACTGAGTAGCAAATAGGCCTGTTCAGCTCTTCCCAGCCAAATTTTGGGAGCCTGAGGACACAGCAGATACAGCAGAAATGCCTAAAAAGGGATTTTTCCAGTGGCAATGCTGATTTAAAAATCCCTTCCCCCATGTCATTCATTTCACCCCCATCTCATTTTTCCACCTCCTATTTTTCCACCTCCTTCCTCCCAGGCTGTGTTTTGTGAGACATTTTTCAGCGGCAGCACTGGCTCAAGGTACAGCACCTTCACCACTTCCAACTGCTTATTCCCAGCCTGGTGTTATCCTGGCACGAGGGGCTGTGTGAAAAACGCTTGTTCTGAACAGATTGGGGTTGAAGTGGTCCTGAACTGGCCTTGCAAATCAAAGAGAAATTGAAAAAAACAGGTGCAGAATGGCAAAATAGCAATGAAATATAATTTTGGAATGATATACTTTAAAATGTAAACAAATCCCCACGTCCCAAATGCATAAAATTACAGAATCCTGGAATGGTTTGGGCTGGAAGGGACCTTAATGATCCTGTCCCACCCCTCTGCCAAACACTTCTCATTAAATGTTCTAATCAGCCAAACCTCTGAGGCAGTAACAAGCTCTCAGAAACCACACAATGCTGCAACTTGACGTTATTATGTATTCAAATAATTTTATTAAGCACAGTGTGGGAAGCTTGGCTGTTTTTCAAAATATCTGCATCCAAAAGAAGTCCCTACACCTACAAAAATAGCAGTTGCAGACAGACTCCAGATCAGAGTGTTATTCACAACATCAGACTTGTGATCAATAGCTGGGAGAGCGTTGCCAGAAATAGTCCTGCCCTGGGAAACGCTTCCTGCTGCCTCAGAACAGGTTGTGCTCCTGTCCTTCTGCCGTTTCTCCTGGATTTTATCTCCAAGTACACAGAGAAGAAGCAAAGCTGCCTGACTCTTGTGTAGCCGTGCTGTGAATCGGGCCAGAAGCACCAAAATCACCAACACCCAGCACCCCCCTGGGTATTTTTAACAGGGCTGAACCCCTCATCCCGTTGCCCCCACTTGCACAAGAATTCACACAGCCTCTTGATGAACCGGATGGGAAATCGATCCAGCTGGAAAAGCAAAAATCCACATCCCCATTCCAACGCAAAAAAAGGCTCTCCCAGCCAGATTGCTGCTCAGTCTGTGCTGTGTGCAGACAGGACAAAGTGCTGAGTTCTGCCTGAAGCAACCCAGCCTGGGAATGCGAGACAGTCTGAGGCTGCACCTGGAAACAATTTTCCCTCCATCCCTTTTCCGCTGTCTCTTTCCCTGCAGCGTGCCTTGGTCCCCCTGCACAGCACCACAAACAGCTTCACAGGCACGGAGCAGGGATCCCTCCTGTGCCCAGGGCTGGGGAGAGCTGGGGCTGCTGCCAAGGAGAAGCCTTTGGAACCGGGGCCAACTAATCAGGTAAATGCTTTCAGTCTGCCCAGGCCTAGCCTCGTCCTTTGCTATTGTCCAAATATTTATGTCTTTGTGAAACACATAAACATTTCAACAGAGGTCTCTTATTCCCAGCATTTCATGTGAAGTTGTTGTTTCCATGCTCCTAAACCCCCTTCAATGTGACTGATGCACACTGGGGGAGTTCCTGCCTTGCCTCACCAGAGTCATGGAGCCCCAGAACCCAATCCAGGGATCCAGATCCCAGAATCCAATCCCCAGACCCACATCCAGGCAGGGAAGGGATGGGAAGTGGTGACAGAAACCTCTGCACTGTTGTGCGTTCCCTGCCTGCAGCTGAAGTTCCTTACTCCTCTTTTTCCCTCCTTTTATCCCTCCTTCCTCCTCCAAAAATTGTTTGCCTCTGAACTTTCCAAAAGGAGCAAAAACACAGGAGAAGTTTGGGAAGTTCATGTAAATCAGCTGGTGAATGTAAATTTAGCCATTCACTTAATGCAAATTCAGCTGGTAAATGGCAGTTTGGTGTTTCCTCTAGTGTTTACTGAGAATTTACACACTGAGAATTTAGTATATCTCATCTTGAAATTCTGAGCTCCCCACTGATCTACACCAGCAAACACATAAGAACCTACCCAGTTAGGATGAGTAATTGAGGAGCTGAATTATTCAGCATTGTGTGGTCTGTGGCAGCCGAGAGATAAAAATCCCAAGTCTCTGTTACTTCATTTACTTTCTGCAAAAAGCCTTCCCTTGGTAATTTTAGAGCTCAGAGCGTGGCAGCACATAGCAAGTTCCAGCTAAATAGCACACTCCCCAAAAGTTTGCTGTTTCCTTAATGTTCATGAATATTTCAGGAACTCTGCTGAGAGGTTTCGGTGCATTCCAGGACAATGATTCCAGGTTTCTCTTCTGCCTGGAGAGGAAACGTGGCTTGACTGTGCCACACTCTGCATTATTCTTTTAGCCAGGATTTATTGCTATTACAGAACCAGATCCCCTGAAAATATATGAAAATATAATCCTTGACATAAAATGGGCACAATTTTTGGCTGCTGTGAGAGAAGAGTTCTCTCTAGAAATTCATTCATTCCCTTAACCATGAGCAGTGCTGGAGGTAAGGAATAGAGTTTGCTTTTCTCACCATTTCAGCTCATTATTTTCCATTGCTTGAACTGGTAAAAACACTTGGATAAAAATTTGAAGTGACAGCAACACCCAAGATCAGCAAATCAGTCTTTTGCAGCTGAAATTTGATTTATTGTAAAAAACAACAGTGATTTGCATCAGCATGTGGCATAATTTGGGAAACTTTCATTTCATTGTGGTACAAGTGAATTTAAGTAATGTGTTGCTTCATTTATCTTCTTTTGCTTATATTGATGCATTTTTAATATACCATAAGACTTCTTAAAAATAATGTCCTGTTTAACAGCTATTTTCTGCCTGCAGGTCTGCATTCTGAGAAAGCTGAATGAGCCCTTAAATAAGGTAAAAAATCCCTGTCAGGGTTTACAACACGTGCTTACCCTGCGTGCTTTGCCTTTAAAGAAATGCTGACAGCAAAGCAAGGAAATTATTCAAATTTTAAACCCCAGAATGTGAGAGAAGCCAATAATAAAAAATATCTGGGTCATTTCTTCGTGCAGTTAGAGCAGAGAGCTGACAGAATCTGAGCTCTGGTGGATCCCCACATGGGAGTGGGACAGGAAGTGGCCTTACAGCTGCTGAGGGTGGGTTTGCACCAAAACCATGGGATTTTCAGGTGGGAGCTGGGAGTTGAGTGCAGTGGGAGCCGCTGGGAGATGCTGAGGGCTCGCCAGTGACCCAGACTGCTGGGTAGGGATGCGAATCCCTGCCTGGAGACCGGAGACCACAGATTGCTCCCCCTAAACTGGCTCTCTGCCTCATCAGCTGCTTCAGAGTGAGTGACGTGAGGATGGCAGGATCCTCAGAGGCTGAGTCCTTTCAGCACTCAGGGTTCCTGTCCCAGCTCAGCGAAACGATGCTGGAATAGTCACAGAGACAGCAATTTCCTGCTCCGGTGCCGAGGCACCTCCCTGCCCAGGGACACGGAGCTGCAGGAGCTCCTAATTACAGGTGGATTCACCCGTGCCAGCGGCGCTCTGCTGCCAGGAATGCCCCCTCGAGGTCTGGGATGTGCCTGTGCCTCCTGGCCACTCTGAAACCAGTGAATTCAGTGCCTGTGCTGGGTGGGGACGGGGACAGGGGGAGCGGGAGCTTCCCTGCCTGGGATGTGTCTCCAGGGATGGAAAGCTCCAAGGAACACAGCTCACAGCAGCAACTGCTTCAGCCACCCCGCCTCAAATCAGCTGCTCTTGGAGTACAAGCCTACACTTGGGCTCAGATGGAAAATAAGTCTCATAAGGAAACCATTTTTCTTTCTAATTTTTTTTCCTGTTAAATGCACAAACTTTTATTTAAGAAGACAAAACCCCTGACTTGCTAATTTTAATTCATTCCCCAGTCTGTGCGGCAGCTTGCCTTGATTACATTGTACTAAATTACTCATCCTGGACAGATCCTTCTCTTTATTTTCTCCTTCAAGAGCCAAAATATGATATTGCTTGGCAAGAGGAATGTGTATCTAAAATGTCAAATTACAGCTCGTAACTATTACGGGATAGTTTTGGCCATAGCCCTTTGTGACTGTTCCAAAACAGATTTCTCTTTCTAGGAGATCCTAAAATCTAACCCATGCTTTATATTTGGGTGCAAGTGGCATTTTGGGCATGTATTGCTTTGGTTGAACTCGAAATTTCTGATTTCTCCAGACTTCCAAGGCTTCAGCTCGCACGAACTGATAACTCTGTGTGTGCACACAGTGCAGACATGGAGAAATGCAGGTCATTGCTTACCAAATGCAAAATAGCCACCTACAAATTATTTATTATAACAGGAGAATAAAATGAGGTTCATATTGGTCAACTTTTCGTCTGAAGACAGCACTGGAACTTGATTAAATCTCTGCCATTAATTAACTGATATCAGAGCTCACTAAAATTTAATTAGAGCTTGTTTCTTGGTGTTATAATTCTAAGCCAGGTTCCACCAGCACAAACAGCCTCCTGGAGTTCAATTCTCCTGGGAATATGAAGAAATGGCTTTGTTTTAATTAATATTTTTTTTTAGTTTTGCATCTACTAGTTTAGTTTTCAGTGCCAAATTTGCAATGGATTGGATTCATGGAAACATAAAGGCTTAATAGAGAAATGGAATTCAGCCTTCGTATTCTGAACACGGACAGGAGTGATGGAACCATGAAGATTTTGCTATAAACCTTTGTGCAATTCAGGTTTTACTTTTGCTAAGCTTGCTGTGCTAAGACAGGATGCTGGACATCATTTTAAATACTAAAATGCCCCTGTCTGTTAGCAATACAACCTTCCTTGCTTGCTTCTGAGGAGGTCACACTCCAGGGAAAGGCAGATTCCAGCCTGGAGGGATGCCTGAAGCCATCCTGATATTCCATGCTCCTGCCTGTGGTGCCTGCTGGGAGACCTGGCTTTTTATCGATGGATTTTGTGGAGGTGCGAGGCACTGATGGGTGGGGGGGGAGTGGTAGGAGTGGTTTTGATGAGACAGAACTTACGGGCCTCCAGCTGATTGCTCAATCAGACTGAAGGATTCGAGCAGAGCTGCTCTCACTGCCAGATGATCGTCACGTTATGGAAGAGGTTTGGATGGAAGAACTCGGGAATTCAGTGATAGAGTAATGAGGAATCCTCCCCAGACTTGTCAGATATCCCACTGCAGGAACTCTGCCTGTTTGTCGATGATTGAAAAAGACATCTTGGCAGACCCAAATCAAAGGCTTCCACAGCTTTGGAGGGCTTGAGCCTTTTAAGCACATGGTAATTATAAAGACTATAAATAACACTTAAAAATCCAGTTCAAACAGCCCTCAATAAATTATTTTAATGTGCTGTTATTGGCCCCCTCCTTCAGGATATCACAAGTCTGCACTGTCAGTCTGACAGGCTGAAATGTGCTCTGTCAAATCAGCAGCTCAGCTCTGCCTTACAGACTGAAGGAAGCCTTGATTCACTGTTTGTAGGTGTGGCATTTGGGGACACGGGGCAGTGCTGGGGGAACAGCTGGACTCGATGGGCTCAGAGATTTTCCAACCTAAACCACTCTGTGATTCCATTGAAGCTTCGCCCAGTGTGAGGAAAGCTTTGTCACCTGAAAGGATGTTAGGGAAGAGCCACCAGCAGCGTTGTCTGAGACTGTTCTCTCCGTGTTCTCTCCGTGTTTTTCAGATGAAAATGACTCCAGGAACCCAGGAATTGTGGCTTTTCTTGCCCAGTTCCTTGCTGAGGACAGCTGAGTGGAGACAGAGGTCCTGAAGGACCTAAGCTGGGCAGTGTCACCCACCCAGGGCTGCTCTGGTGCTCACAGCTTGGACTCGGTGGTCTTGGGGGTATTTTCCAGCCTCAATTAATCTGTGATTCTGTGAAATATTAAGTCTAGCTCTGAGTTCCCAGATGTAGGAACAGTGGCAAAATGCAGCTTTCCTGCTTCCTAATCAGTGACGAATGTTTGCCTTGGAAATCTCTCCAAGTATTTACACTCTGGAGTGGGGCTGCTTCAGCTGGAGCACTGCAGACCTGTGGATTTTCTTCCCGCTCCCGGCTGCCGTGGGCATTCCCAGGTGCAAATCTCTGTCTGCTCACCAATCTCAACCGTCCATGCTGGTTTTGATGTGTGCCACATTTGAGTATCTTTCCAAACCAAGGAAAATGCTCTTCTTACAAAGAGGGAATGTTCCCCACTATCTGTGTGCTGGAAATGACACAAAACGCCCTTTTCCTGTTCAGTGAGAAGAAAATGTTCCATGCTATCAGTATTTGCAGGAGAACAGAACTAAGAATTTACTTTTCAAAGCAGTCCATACTGAGAAGTAAGCAGAGCTTTTGAACACTTTTAATCATCTTTAAACTGCACATTATGTACTACTAGGAGCATCTTTGTAATGTTTTAGGTGTACCCCAAAACAAACAAGAGCCTGCATCGAGTAACACCAATACCCACCCTGAAAACAGAGCTCACAGCCCCGAACCTCAGGAGTGTGTGGAAACCCTGCTGAGCCCTCACTACACCTTCAGGCAGCAAAACCCCTGTGAAAATCTGGGCTTTAGGCCCAACGCTGCCAAGAGCTCTCCGTGGAAAGCTCCTCCTCCTGCCTGGGGCTGACCCTGGCACAGGTCTTGTAAAGGCTCAGCTTTCCAAACAGCCTAAAGCGGGCAGGAAAAATCATGTCACAAGTGGCGAATAGATGAGCTCCCAGATGATTGATTCAGATCCTTTCAGAGACGGGAATTCTGATTTGTGAACAGCTGGAAAGCACTGCTGGCTCCTCTCTGGTGCCAGTCTGTGTGTGGTCACTTTGGAATGTGCTCCATATGCCCCTTGGACACGTGTCAAAAGTCACATGTCATTAATTTCTTCAAACTTTGCAGTATTAAAGGTGTAGAAAGGTTGTAGAAATGGAAAGTGCCTTATAAATGTGAAGAATTGTTTCCTGTGGTTTAGTTCTTTAACTTTTTTCAATCCAGATTTTTTCCTGATGGCAGGATTTGAGCTCTACCTCAGAGATTTTTGTCTCAGAAATAAATGGCTTGGAACAAAAGGGACTTTTAACAGAAGATTGCACCGTGTAACTTTTGTAGAGTCATTAAAGGCAGATTGGATTTAGTGGCACTTGTGGCTCCAAAGATGCTGCCCAGAGAAGCTGTGGCTGCCTCTGGAAGTGCCCAAGGCCAGGTTGGACAGGACTTGGAACAACTTGGGATCGCAGAAGGTGTCCCTTCCCACGGCAGGGAGTGGCACTGGATGGGCTTTGAGGTCCCTCCCACCCCAAACCATTCCAGGGTTCTGTTTGGTCACACAGGTCCCTGCACTTGGATAAGCAGGACCTCAAAGAGCGGCTGGGACTTGTCTGACTCCCCTTGTCAGCAGTGCTTACAGACTCCGAGGGAACAAACACAATTCCAAAGCTTGTTCCATTCCCAACAGAGAAAAGGGCAAAAATCGTCACGCAGAATCAACACTGTGTCAGACAGACATCCAAAAAATTATTATTAGATATTTCAAAAGAAGCCTTTTTAATAGCAATTGTTCTATGTGGGACTTTTTCTTTTTTAAATTTCAGTATGAAGTATTTGGTATTTTAAGTCTTTATTGTGTTGGCAAAAAGCCACTAAGAGGCTTTGATTTTTGGAAGCAAATCCATGTGACTGATCCGAGTGGGATCATAATGGCTACAAGGACCCGTCCATTAACAGCTATTTTTAATAATGAAGTCAGAACTGGAATGTGAAAGTAAAGCTAAGACTAAACTAAAAAAAGGTTACACGTGCAATATTCTTAAAGATTAAACTGTCCTGCGGTTACAAAATAGGTAAAGTTATTCCTGATGCCTGTATCCCAACTTACATTGTCCCAAGTTATATTGTTCCTAAAGATCTACCAACAAAACTCCGAGTATGGACAGTGCTCCTACACTGAGTGGTCAAGGGGGGTTGGAGTCTCTCCCAATTTTTTTCCTGTTACTTTTTGCTTTGATTCATTATTGCTTTGTGCTTCTACATCTTTCACCTGTCTTTTGTTCTGTTCCTGTCCATATTTTTGTCACCAGTTGTTTCCTTTCACGGCTTATTTGTCCTCAAGCGTTTTTGGCAACTCCCTGTCTAGTTTCAATCACACAGGACGATGTTCTGCATCCATCATTCCTGTTGGGGAGCAGAGCATGGATCCTCTGGGTATCCAGTAAATAAACGCCACAGACAGAATCCCAGACTGGTTTGGGGTGGAAGGGACCTCAAAGCCCATCCCATTCCACCCCTGCCGTGGGCAGGGACACCTTCCTCTATCCCAGGCTGCTCCAAGCCCCATCCAGCCTGGCCTTGGGCACTGCCAGGGATCCAGGGGCAGCCACAGCTTCTTTGGGAAATCCATTCCAGGGCCTCCCCACCCTCACTGCAAGAGTCTTCCTCAGATCTGATCTAAATCTCTCCCCCTTCACTTTAAAACCATTTTCCCTTGTCCCGCAGCTGAAAGGTGATGGCAGGGGGTGATGAGCTCCTTGTGGGCCATGCAAAGGACTCTGTGAGCACACAGAGCTCAGAGCAGGAGGCCAAAAGCTTCCAGAGGGTGGGATGGGTACACTGCATCCTCTTCTGGGAAATGGAGATGGATGGAGGGGAGCAAATCCGGGAAAACTGCTCAGTGTGAGCAACTGGGGTGAATCAAAGTAGTGCTCCAGGGAGAGCTCAGAGCC
>VWPU01014091.1:0-13977 GCA_013398955.1 Callaeas wilsoni | reverse complement strand
GGCCGGGGCCGAGCCGCCGCCACGGAGACCGAGGCGGAGTCGGCCGCGGAGCAGCCGCTCGGGAGGCTGGAGGCGGAGCGCTCTGGCTCCAGCGACGACAGCGACGACGGCGGGAGCGTGGCGGGGGCTGGCAGGAAAGGTGAGGGGGGCCCGGCGGGAGCGACTCCGGGACAGGCGGCGGTCTCAGCCCGGGGCGCGGCTCCCGGCGCGGTCGGGGCCTCACGGACGCCCGTTTAGTGGGAAACGAGTTGCTAAATGGCTCGGCGCCCTCTCGTATTCCAGCTCCCGCATCCCTCCCCCGCCTGCCCAGCTGAGCAGCTCGGGATGACCAGGAAGGTTTGCGCTGGAGCTGGGTGAGAGGGCCCTGCAACAAACGCGTGTAGGGGCCTCTTCTCCCCAGTCTCCTTCCCAGTGTGTGAAAACACAGAACCACAAAATGGTTTGTGTTGAAAGGAACCTTAAAGGTCACCCAGTTCGACCTGCCCTGCCGTGGGCAGGGACGCACCTCGCACTAGGCCAGGTTGCTGTGGAAGATGTCACACATCTCGGGGACAATTGCTCTGTGCCAGTTCAGATGTGCAGGAGCTCGAGAGGCCCTCACAGGACAGGAGAGTGGAAGAAGCAGGCGATGCGTGGCTGTGGGCACAGCGTGGGCTGAGGCTCAGGGGGTGAGGGTTCTCATCCGCTGCAGTGAACACAGTTTGGTTTCCTCATCTCAGAACGATCCAAGTGAGAACGAAAACCTTACGAAAAATACAGCAAAAGCCCTTGAAGGGAATTGTGAGGGGGTGGACATTGGTGTCAGATACAGGGCACAACACAGCCTGTCACAGGTGTGATGAGTCACTGGTTGCCTTGTGAAAGGGTCTCCAGCGTGTCTGTGTGGGGCCGTGGGGGAGGCACATCTCTAGAGGTGAGCTTTTGGCAGTGGGATTCAGTGGTGGGCAGGGTGCCCCACCATCTGTTGTAGGCATTTTGTTTTCCTCTGGTGAGGAAATGGCGAGCAAAGCTCAGAGAGGCGATCACCAACAGGCACTCTTTCCTTCCCACAGCTGGATGGGAATGGGAACAGCAGTTTTGCTTTTGCCATCTGTCAGGGCCCTCTGTGATCTTTTTTCTGGAGCAGAAGGAGTTATATTAGAGTCCAGCACTGATTTTGTCTCAGTGGGGAATGACTGGGCAGATACCAGGTATTTCTTTAGGCCATCTGTTCTTGCATCCTGGACACTCTGATGTGCTCGGCAGGTTCTATAGCTCCCTGCAGGTTCAGCTGCAGAAGGCATAAGGTGTCCATGTGTCACAGGAGTCTGTGGGAGGAGAGGAAACACGAGGAGGCTGTGCTTGAGAGCAGGAAATGCCCCTGTTATCAGCAGGTAACAGTAGCTTATCAAGAGGTGCAAAAAGGAGGAAACAATCCACAAAATAATGGATGAAGGGAAAAATGGCAGGAGGGAAAATTAAATGGACTACAGAGACAGCACAGAAAAGGTAAGTTATATTCTAAGGGGAAAAAAGCAATTTAAAAAATGGGGAAATTAAGTCCTCAAGAAAGAATGCAAGGAACAAGGAAAATAAGCTAATGCCACCTTTTTAACCAGAATCTTTTCACACACGGTTGCCAGATCTGCTGCCCAGCAGTGAATGCCTGCTGGGACCATTCACTTCTGCTCCAGAACAGACTTATTTTTTTATAGTGATGTCCAGTGATGTTTTTATCACTGTGAGTGGTTAATTCAGTCTCCTACAAATAGGCAGTAGGATGTATTTCATGGAGTGATACTACCGCGTGGAAATAATTTTCCCCATCAGGTTTCAGGTAGTCAGGTTTGGTCTCCTGTACCAGTAGTGGAATACTTTATCAGTGGAAACTCTGCATGCCTTTGCTTTGTCTGATTTATACCAAATCTCCTTTTGGTACCTTTGCTAAATGGAGCATCTTTTTATGTGGTGTCTTTACTAATTTTCATTGACGTCTTGTAAGCCTTTGCTATTTAAACAGCATTGTTTTGGAATTGCAGCCAAATGGAATATTGGAGTGCAAGTGATGGTGCCTTGTCTTCATCAAAGTGCTAAGAGTATCTTCCACATCATTATTCCTTTCTTTTAATGCTTTCTTTGTCCTTTTGACTGTCCTTGTTCAGAGTTCGGCTAAGGAGAGTGCTTTGGGGAAGCAGTGCAATGAAATCATGCTGTATCCACATTTCCTTTGTCCCTTGTGCAGCAGACTGGATAGTCACTGTTCCCGTATCCCACCTCAGCACTAATGGGCGTCATCAGAGCAGAGTTCCTGAGCACTGAGAACAAGCAAAAAGAAAACATTTATTGAGGCAGCTCTTGGCTGTGCCCATTATGTTTTCTGGATTATGAGAGTAGTTTCCAAAATTCTTGGTTATTGCCAGGATGAGAGTGCTTGGAATGAGTCCATGCTCTGAGCCAATGTGACTGACCTCATGTTGCTTCCTGAATTTGGCAAAGCACACGCAAACCTTGCTCGTGGGGCAGTGTTTCGTGTTTGTGGGGGAAGAACTTGGGAGTGAGTGGGCTACGAGAGCAGCTGGGGGGGGCACCTGGCATCCAACCAAGGTATCACAGACAGGCTGTGATTGTCCCTGCTGGGCCACAGTTGGGGTGTTTTGTATGGCAAAGGCTCAGAAAGACCATGTGCCTGTCACTGTTCAGAGGTGCTGGGCAGGCAACCACCACCTAAGTCATTTTGCCAAGGCTTTCCCTTCCAGAAGGGACACAGTGCAAACCCCTTCTTGCCCTTACACGAGAGTGTAAGGGATGAGCATATCCAAGTGCTGACTGAAGAAATGCTTCCAGTTGTTGGTTCTGAACACCTAGAGGTGTAAATCTAGAATGAAGAATAGCATGATAGTAATGATGATAATATTTTTACATTCTGGTTATAAGAAGCGTTAAAGGTTACTGACACTAAGGGATATTAAAGAAAAATTGAAGTGTTAAAGTTAGGACTGAGAGGTGGCCCCTCAAAATTCGCAATGCCCAATGTAGAGCTCGTACTGCTCTTTGTGCCAGGTAAAAGCTTTGTACTGGTCTTGTGTGTGCTGTTGAGTGGAGAGAGAAGCAAAGACACACTGTGGAGAGGGGGAGGCTGCTCTATTCTAGGGGTAAAGACTGAAGTGGTTAATGGGAGAGGAATCAAAGGCTGGGAGATGCAGTGGTTTCTTTCTGCCATGCAGTTGTACAGGGATGGCACCACTATGCTTGTGTCACTGTCTCAAGCTCTGAGACATCCCTCTTGGTGGAGTTTGGGGGTGAGAGGTGCCCTGAGAAGCTGTTCAGCTCAGGTGTGCCCTGCGCTCTCTTCCAGATCAATCTGACATGTCTTTTGAGGAACTCCTGCGGGTGCAGAGCGATGCAAGGACCAGAGTGAGCAAGAAGGTGCCTGGTGGGAAGAAAACTGCGAAGCCTACCAAAGCTACAGTGAAGCAGCAACAAGGCAAAAAGGGGTAAAGAGGCTCTTTTGTGATCAGAAAAATGTGTATGTGTACTCTCTGCACTCCAGAAATTACACTGGGAGCTCCTCACAGCGGTGGCATTGCCTTAGAGCTGGCATAGATCTCCTTAAATGTACTAGACAATAATGCTGGTCACTCTAGTGTTTCATTTGGGAATGGTCTGCTGCTGTTTTCAGAGCTCTTAATATCCTGTCCTCTTCAAATCCCCAGCAGCCACCTGTCACTTGATAGTTAAATTGGCACTCAGTGCCTTTATACCCTCTCTCTTAGGGCACTTGTAACCCTTGGCACGATGTGCCTTTCAAGCTCTGTGATAGTGTCCACTGTGACCTGAAATACTTGCCCTGCTGGTTCCTAAACCCCTTCCAGCTTATCAGTATCTTCTGCCTGGCTCTCACTGGCTGCAGTTACAGTCATAGACAATTGTTCTGGAATTCCATTCATCTTTCTGCTGCTGTCTCATCTGTGGCTTGTCCGTGTTCATTTTCCTTTTTTTCCCTCTACAGTACATCACAGACTTTTTCCTATATTCAACACAACAAAAGCTATTATATCTTTTTACAGTTCTCCACAGGGCCCCACTGGTAACAGCAATACCTTTACCCTTTATTTGCAGTATTTAGCCAGTTTTCAGTCCTCAGAGTGGCATCCAAGTGATTTGAATGGGTTTCCTCTGTTACACTGGCACTCCCTAACTTATTTCTGAATCTCTCTTCAATACACGAGCAGAAAACACAAAATACGTTTCTCCTGCCGTAAAGAGATGATTAGGATAATGTTTCTGCTTTACTTTTTACGCAGGGCTCTGGGGGATTTTGTGTAGTGCAGCATCTCACAGTGTCTCTATTTCTGCCACACAGTTTCCATAATTCTGCTTTTATTTAATTCCTCTAAACCTTTAAGTGATGTATTGCTGTAAATCCCACATGCTTTTTCTCTCATGTTTTTGTTATGGAAGTGAGCTTCTTAAAGAAAGGGCTTCAGGAAAATCCCCTGGCATTGAGCTGGCTTCAGCAGTGCTGTATAAAGCTGACTCCAGAGCATTGTGCAGGGTTGTAGACACATCAGCGGATGTGAGAATACACCAAAAACTGCCCTAAGAGGGATTTGGAAAACTTGTGCCCGTGGGGTTGTGCTCCTGCCCCAGTGTCACTTGTTGCTGGTGGTGGGTGCTCTCAGCAGGTGGTTCACAGGTTTCTCATGTTTCTGGTAACTTGCCTGATGTACTGACAAATCACAGGATGCAGCACCCAAGCAATATGGGGAGAGTAATACCCTGTTCTCCCACCTTATCCTGGCCTCCTCGTATGCCTGAAACATCAAGCTGTGAATGCCTGTGTTGCAAGGAGAACTTGTTCCCTTAATTGGTTGTCACTGTGATCCTCATGGTCCTGATTCATTGTGGAGTCTCTTTCAGGATATATGCCATATGCTGTGCAGCCCATTTTCCTGGGGGCTGACTTTTTCCTTACTGGTGTTAAACTGGGCTTTCCCGCTGAGCCTGGTCGCAGTGGAATTGGCCTCTCTTTGTGACTATCAGGCCGGTGCAGAAATGCCCAGCTTTGACACTCACAAGTGCTGAGGGAGCTGGCAGATGTTGTTGCTCAGCTACTCTCCCTAATCTTTGAAAGGGCATGGAGAGCAGAAGAGGTGCCTAAGGTCTGGAGGGATGCCAGTGTCATCCCAGTCTTCAAAAAGGGCAAGAAGAGAGGACTTGGGAAACCACCCACCAGTCCTGGAAAGGTGATAGAGTGCTTCATTCTGGAGGCCATCTCCAAGCATGTGGACGGAAAGAAGGTTCTTGGGGGTGGTCTGGATGGATTCAGCAAGGGGAAATCATGCCTGACCAATCTGGTAGCCTTCTGTGATGGCATGACTGGCTGGGTGGATGAGGGGAGAGCAGTGGATGTTGTGTACCCTGACTTCAGCAGGGCTTTTGACACTGACTCCCTTAACATCCTCTTAGGCAAGCTCAGGAAGTGTGGATGAGATGAATGGACAGGAAGGTGGAGTGAGAACTGGCTGAATGGCAGAGCTCAGAGGGTCGTGATCAGTGGCACAGGGTCCAGTTGGAGGCCTGTCCCTCAGGGTGTCCCTCGGGGTCAGTACTGGGTCCAGTATTGTTCAACTCGTTCATCAGTGACCTGGGTGAAGGGGTAGGGTGTCCCTCAGCAAGTCTGCTGACAGCATAAAGTTAGGAGGAGTAGCTGATACACACAGGGCTGGGCTGCCATTCCATGAGATCTGGACAGGCCGGGTAGCAAAGAACCTCCTGAAGTCCAGCAAGGGCAAATGCAGGTCCTGCACCTGGGGAGGAGCAACCCCAGGCAGCAGCACAGGCTGGGGGTGACCTGCTGGGAAGCAGCTCTGCGGAGAAGGACCTGGGGGTGCTGGTGCACAACAAGCTGTCCATGGGCCAGCAGTGCCCTGGGGGACAAGAAGACCAACGGGATCCTGGGCTGCATTAGGGACTGCAGTGCCAGCAGGTCCAGGGAGGTGATCCTGCCCCTCTGCTCAGCCCTGGTGAGGCCAGTCTGGAGTGCTGTGTCCAGTTCTGGGCTCGTCAGGACAAGAGAGACATGGAGCTCCTGGAGTGGGTGAGTCCAGTAGAGGGGGAAAAAAAATGATTAGGGGACTGGAGCATCTCTCATATGACAACAGGTTGAGAGAGCTGGGACTGCTTAGCCTGGAGAAGAGACAACTGAGAGGGGACCTTATTGCTGCAAATATGCTAAAGGCAGGTGTCAAGAGGATGGGGCCAGGCTCTTTTCAGTGGCGCCCAGTGACAGGACAAGGGGCAATACTGAAACATAGGGAGTTCCACCTGAATATGAGGAAAAACTTCTTTACTGTGAGGGTGACTGAGCACTGGAACAGCTGCCCAGTGAGGTTGTGGAGTCTACTTCTCTGGAGATATTCAGAACCCACCTGCATGCAATCCTGTGCAACCTGCTCTAGGTAATCCTGCTTTAGGAAAGGTTCCTTCCACCCCCAGCCATTCTGTGACTCCATGGGAGGAATAATCAGTACAGCACATTTATTGATGCAGGTGGTAGGTTTTCACTTGAGACAGTGGAGCTGTTCCAGGTTCTGTATGGGGTTGTTTTAACCAGACATTGATACATTTGTTTGTTGTAGCCTTCTGTGGCTCTTGACTGAGCCACCTCTTTGCTTTCAATAGGAGTCATGGTGAGGATTGAGCTGGGAGAGTCTGTTGTGCAGTAATGTTCTTCTGAGGGTCCAAATGACCTCCCAACGTATTAGCTTGGCCCTCATTCTGATGTCTGCTCCTCTTAAATACATTTTTCTCGTTTTCAGGCCATTGGAGATGTCTGCCAAGAAGCCTGTACCTTTCCTGCGACAAGTCGTCCCTGTTAGGAAGAAGGTGGGTGCTGCCCCTCCCCAGTTCATGACTTCCCTTAGCGCTGCTGACAGGGCACACACTTGGGAATGGGGCTACTGCAGATGGCACAGGCTACTTCTGGAGAACAGGGCTGGACCACTGGGGAGTGCAGACAGTGATGGTGTTTCCCAGGGGAGAACAACGGGTGGGTTGGAGCAGCTGCAGGTTAGCTTGAGAGTTTGTGACCCAAGTGTTTCTAGAAGGTGCAATGACTACCACCAATGACAGTTTCACTGCAAACCATGGTCATTGCTCAGTACTAATCCCAGAAGTTCAGATGTCCATCTATTTTCCAGTCTGAATGTAACTTTTGACTTATAATTGCTGGATCATCTGAATGTGGTATTTTCCATAGTTAGACGCCTCTTTTTGTCTCTCCTTTTTTGCATGACCTGACCCAGTTAATCTGTGAAAATCTAGATAGGTTTGAGTTCCCAAATCCATCACGTTGACAACACATTCAGCCAGCTCTTGGTCTGGGAGTTGCGGGTGTTTGGAGACAGCACTCCTGCTGCTGTTCCTGGATATTCCTGGGTGGCAGATTTGCATATGGAGATGCCTGTTGCATGGTAAACTGGATGCAGGTGTGACTTTGGGGATGCCACCTTGACCGTCGTACTCGATCTTTGCCAGCTGCAGATGTTTCAATGGTGGGAGCATAACATTGCTGGGGGAAAAAATGGCTGATCCATAAAGAGAGAGTAAGCAGGCTGTTAACAGGGCAACACTGGCCACAGCTCTTGTCTTTGCCTTCCCTGCTGTCAGGTCCAGAGAGACCCTCGATTTGATGACCTGTCTGGAGAGTATAAGCCTGAAATATTTATGAAGACATACAGCTTCCTGGACAGCATCAAGAAGCAGGAGAAGGAGGTGATGCTCTGTGCCTGTCCTTGCCTGGAAGAATCTTGCTTAGCAGGGGCTACTTCTTCAAAGGTTTTTCACAGTGCAGGTGACAGGCAGGCAGTCGTGCAGCTTTCTGCTCTCTTCTTCAGATGGTTCAGAAGCAGCTGAAGAAATGCCGGAACATGGAACAGAAGGAGAAACTTCAGCGGCTCCTGAACCGGATGGTGAGTTCAGTGCAGCATCTCCTCTGTGAGGCACTGGAAGAGAGGACGTGTGACCTGAGGTCTGCCTTGACGCTGACACAGGCCATCCTTTTTGTACAGACACAGCAGGAACAGGCACAGAAAAAACAGCAGAAGTTGAGAGAGAGGGAGCTGTCTTTGAAAAGACAACAGAGGGAATTGGCCAAGCAGGGAAAGAAACCCTTCTTCCTAAAGAAATGTAAGTACTCGGTGTGAGCATGCTGTAGGAAGACCTAGAGGGAGCACTGCTGGCAGGAATTCAAGCACTGGAAGCAAGGTGTCCATACTATTCCACAGAGCTGTGGGGGGATTGTTCTAGTGCTGGTGCTCAAGGGACAAGCTAAGCCTGGACCAGGGAGGGAGAGGTGAGGAGGGGCTGCTCTGTAGAGATGTTTTGGGCTTCAGTGTAAAACTTGACTTCCCTCTCCTCTACAGCTGAGAAGCGGAAATTGGAACTAGCTGAGAAGTATGCAGAGCTGAAGAGGAGTGGAAAGCTGGAGAGCTTCCTGAACAAGAAGAGGAAGAGGAATGCCATCAAAGACAAGCGCCATCTGCCCTCACAGAAGAACTTGTGACTGTTGGACAGTCATGCTGTTGTCTGGCACTGGGACTCATTCTGCCTTGGCCAGGCCTGGAAGATGGCTTATCCCTCTTCCCAGGATCTGCCTTCCACCATACAGTGATGCTGTAAGGCAGCAGAGTAGAGGCTGAACTGAAGGCAGTAGCGGGGTTTGTAGCTGAAGTATCTTCTTTGCTTGTGGTTTAGATCATGCCTGGGTGGTGACAAGTGTGTCATGCAGATGCTGATGGTGATGACAGCTGTCTTTGCCCTTGCACCTGCTCATTTCTAACTCTAGCAAGGAAAACGTGAGCCTTGCACTGCTGGCTCTACTCGAGGTTTTTTAAGACTTCCACTGAGGCAGAAAAGGACGTGGGACAATGCCTGCTCAGAGCAGCAACCCTGACTTCAGATCAGGTTGCTCAGGGCTGCTTCGGTGGGATCTTGTAATGTCCAATGACAGATGCCCTTACCTCTCTTAGCCTCTGCTCTACTGCTTCAGGTTCTCAAGATGGAACTTTTTGTTCCTTCATCCAGGAAACCTGCCTGATGTTAGTCTATAATCATTGTCTTGTTCTCAGTGAAGTGCCTGGTTCTGTCTTCTCAGCAGCTTTGTCACAGGTCTGAGGGGCGGGTGGGAAAGGGATGCTGTAAGGTCTCCCCAAAGTCTTTTCTTCCTAAGGATGAATAAATCCTGTTCCCTCAGCCTTTCCTAGCAGTGCTCCAGCCTCTGACAGCTTTCACATACTCATCTGGAGTCAGCCCAGACAACCAACAGCTATGTTTTGGTGGCCCAGCATGGATCAGTATCTGGATGTAGTTTCACAAGAGATGAATAAAGGTGAGAGGATCACTCCACTCTACATGAGCTGCTCCTGGTGATGGAGATCTAGGTGTGGCTGGCCTTCCTCATACATGGAACATGCTGTGACTGCTCTTGGAACATGCTGCTTGGGATCTCTCCTTCAGAGCAGCTTGGTTTCTCAGGGACATCTCCACAGGGTTATTAGTGCTTCTAGAAAGCTGATCCCGTATGAAATAAAGTACCTGTTTTCCTTTATTCCCACTGTCAGTGCTGTTACAGTCAAAAGTGTTTGAACTTTGGGGAGTCAATGCTTCTCTCCAGTATCACGTTTGAACACCAGCTTTCTTGCTTGTCCTTGCTCCGTTTGCCCCTGTCTGCTGTGGCTGTGCAGACAAGAGGACGGCTCAGATGACCCCAGTGTGACAGGTCAGAGTGTGCTGGGAGAGTGCCTGGGCACAGCTGTGCTGTGTGGGTGGCCACAGGTGTTTGGGGCCTGGGGATGGGCCTTGCTGGGAGCAAAACATGGAACAAGGAACAGGTCAGCCAGCCTGAGAGTATTGCTGAAGCACCTGCCTCTACTGTCATTCCTGTGGGTGATGCAAGTTCTGCTGTGGTGAGAGGTCTTGGTGGAACTGGGGGAAGGCAGCAGACACGGGATGTGACAGCTGGTCTAGAGACCTGCTGCCAGGGCCTTGCTGAGGGGTCGTGTGGCACTCCTCAGCATTTCTGAGTCCCTGTGTCCCCGTCCCCTGCTGTAGGTCTGGTGCAGCAGGTGGCAAGGCTGGTGCACCCCCAAAGTGGTCCTGCTTTCCCCTCCTGCCCCTCTGGAGCTAAAGGCCTTCCTCCCACTGAGGCCTGTGTGCCTGCCGGCAAGGAGGACATCCCTTGCTGGGATGTCACCTGCTTCTGCTCAGCACGGTGGTGGTGAGCAGTGAGCCCGTGGCCTGTGCCTGCTGGCTCCTGGGCCCAGCACCCCGCAGGTGGGGAAGCCCTGGGGCATTGCCCAGCTCAGCCAGGAGTGAGGTGCTGCTGGGTATTGGGCAGGTGGCAGTATGGCAGTGCCAGCTCCAAGGGAAGCAGATGCTTCCAGCATCTCCAGAGAGCTTCCTACTGCTGGGGAGCTGCTCTTTCCAGTGGCCTCCCAGCCTCAAGCAGTTGGCTTATTTTCCTTGTTTCTAAGGCGATTTGGGCAGACCTGCACTGGCATCCCTCCAGGTGGAGTGTGGGGACTTCCTGTGGGTGTCCCTGGGCATGACTGGTCCCAGTTGATGTGAGTGCACTGGTGGCACCGGTGGTGGTGGCTGACAATTCTGCCATGCGCACCCCACCAGTGACACCCTCGGAGCCCACCAGAGTCACAGGACCTGTGGGCCAGGAAAAATGGCTCCAGACCCAGAGGCCTGGGATGCTCTCTCCAGGCCTAAGTGGTCACTGAGTGAGCCACATGCTCTACAGCTAGACACCCAGTCACGCGAGGCCTCCACAGGAATGGGGGGGATCTGCCTGCTGGCAGGGACACAGACATGAAAAGGCTGCAGGGTTCAGGTCTTTTATTGCAAAGAGGGAGATAAAAAAAAAAAGAACAGTCACCCCTTTTTGGGACCCCAGACCTGCAGCTGGCTGAGAGGGGTGACAGCAGGTGGAAGCCCAGGCCTTGCTCCCCCTGCATGGGGACCTCAGCTCACACAGTGGGGAGCAGGCTGCTGCCAAGGACCACAACAGCAAAGCGGGTGACCCGCTGTGTCCCCGTGTGGCACCCTGGCTGGCCAGAGGGCAGTGCTGCATGGAGAGCACTGGTAGGGAGCCTGGCACAGGGTAGGGCTGCCTGGCCTCACCCAGACACAACTCACGGCAGGCGGCCCTGGCCTCCTCCTCTGCCCCACTCTTTTTCCAGGTGGGGTGCTGAGGTTCCAAACTGCTCTGCAGCCTTACAGAAGCTGCTGTGGGGGCCCTCGCCATGCGCCCCTCGGGGCCCTGAGCAGATTCGCCCAGGGAAGGAGGGAGCAGGGTCGTCACCCTCTGTCCAGGCAGGGAGCTCAGCGGCCTGCCCCCGTTTGTAGGTACGACCAGGCATGGGGATGCCCAGGCTGTAGTTCCTGCTGGCTTGTCACGTGTTGTCCTGGGCCAGCTCCTCGGGGCAGGCAGGTTGGTCCCGTGCCTTGCGCAGCCCCGTGGGCGGCTGGGCTGGGGCGCTGTGCTGTGGGTCCGGCCCCGGGGGGGTGTGGTGCTGGTGCCGCTGGTACTGCACAAACATACAGACCTTCATCCCAATGGCCAGCATGTTCTTGCCCATGAAGATGCTGGAGACGCGGGCATCCCTGAAGAAGACCATGTTGCTGCCTCGGATGAAGATGGTGGTGATGTTGATGGTGAGCATGCTCAGCATGGGGTACAGCATCATCCGGTGCGGCACGATGCCAATCCCTTGCATGCTGATCTCACACAGGGACACACACGGCAGGACCAGGAGCAAGATGTAGCAGTAGAAGAACATGATGCCCTCAGCCCAGAGCGGCAGCCCCTTCTTCTGAGGCTCCCACAGGTTGGCCTGGATGTCCAGCACATCCAGCATGTCCACAATGACCCAGAAAAGGCGGTTGCGGAGATCTTCCTTCTTCTTGAATGTTCTGACGTACTCCATGTGCTCTGTGGCCACCAACAACACGTAGAGAGCTGGGATGCAGATGGAGAGCAGCAAGGTCAACGCTTTGCGGGCTATGAGATCCAAGCTTTTCCGGTCAGCTTTATAATTCTGGTATACAAAGTAGACTTTGATCTCCAGAACGAAGACATACAGGAACCAGAGGATCATGGCATATCCTCGCTTAGCTGTCTTTACCTCTGCCCCAACCCAGATAGCCACATAGCGGAGGACCAGCAGGAAGCATATGTCACCCACTGCCACCATGACACAGATGCCCAGCTTCCTGGAGCCCTGGCTCTGCTCCACCAGGTAGGCATCCATGAGGACGAGGCTGGTCATGATGAGCACAGTGGAGAGGCACACATGGGGCTTGCTGACAGGTGGTGGGGGAACCATCCTGCACAGAGGAACAGGCAGGGTCATCAACAACAGGGAGTTGCTGAGATTTCCTATCCCAACCCTTGGGCCCCCTTCTGCCACCCTCTCCTCAACAGCTGTGGATGGCTGAAAGAAGGGAGGGAGCCATTCACAGATTTCTCCCATCCTATGTGCCTGGCTTGTTCCAAACCTGCAGATTTCTAGCCAAAGAGCTCCTGAGACTGACCAGGCCATCCTGGTGGCACGTGCTGGCTGAAACCCAGCTCCTAGGAAGCACAGGGTGGGGCAGGCTGGACACTCGGGACACTTCAAGCACTTGGGATCCCACTGCCTCTTCTGGTAGCTCATCACACTGACTAGCCTCTGCCACCATGAAGACTACATGCCTTATTTTCCATGGGGTTTCCCAGCCAGTGGTACTGCTTGTATTTTCCCCCTACAAGGCACATAAGCAGACTTATGTGTTTAACCCAAGCAGGCCCTTAATTGCTATGATCCAGGACCGTTCTTTTTAGTCTCTTTATTTTCATGCACAGCACAAGATGAAGCCTGGCTTTTTTAGCCTGGCTATCCTGTGGGGTGGAAGGGAAAAAATGGGCCCAATATTCAGTTTCCTTCAGGTTCACACTCCTAGAGAGCTTTGCCTAGAACTATTTGCCAATGCCCACCCTGCCCCAACACCATAAACTGAAAGCAAGGAAAAGCATCATGAGCCCACAGCTCCAGGACAGAAGGAGCTCTGCAACAGGCCCTGAATTTCTGTGGGATGCTCGGCTTTCCTGGGCTGGGGCAGAGCAAAACACTGTCCCCAAAAGCACCCTGCCTGCCTTGGACACACCAGAACTGTCAGACTCCCTCCCCCTGACCAAGCACAGCTGCAGGCAGCTGCCTTCAGAGGCAAAAGAGGGAGGACAGAGCCGGGGCCTCACCAGGCACAACTTGGCAGCTGCTCTGGAGGGGAGCCAGCCCCCCGGATGAAATGGAGGATGAAACTGGGCTGATGACTGTGTGGCACAGTGCTGCACGAAGGCTGCCCACGCAGAGCCCGCCTCTGCCACGCCTGGGCTGTGCAGGGGCCCTGGGACACCATCCTGCTCATCCAGGGGGCAGCGTGCAGGTGGCACTTGACCATGGAGCAAGTGCGTGGGAGCAGGATGGAGGCCACACAGTTAATGGTCACCCCTGCACATGGATGCTCCTGGTGCTGAAACTGATGGCACAGAGCCCTGGGCACAAGCTACCTGAACTCCTGCTTTTTGGCTGAGGGAGCAGGCGTCCGGCGCAGTCGTGCATCCCTGGGCCCAGCAGCATCCTGGCACGTTGCGGGAGGCAGCGAAGCCTGAACCTGTCAGACACAGGTGCCTCTCAGGGGGAGGGATCAGAGGCTGGTGGGCACGGGGGAGCCCGTGGATGTGGCACATCTGGAGCATGCCACACGGCCGGGGGCTCACCCGCCTGGCACCCCACGGCCTGGCCGAGCCTCCGCGGGGGCTGGAGGTGCCCCAGGCCCCGGCTCAGCACGGCCCCGCCGGACGGACGCCCGCCCCGGGGCCTGAGCGGGGCCGCCCCGCCGGGCTCTGTCCCTGGGAACGCCGGGGCACCCCCGGCCCCGCCTGCCCCG
>VWPU01014087.1:0-17075 GCA_013398955.1 Callaeas wilsoni | reverse complement strand
GCCGAGCCGGGCCGGACCGGGCGGGAGCGGTAAGTGCGGGCCGGGGCCGCGGGGCGGGACCGGGGGGCTCAGCCCTCCTCGGGGACGGCGGCGGCCGAGCCCGGCGGCGGGGCCGGGGGAAGGTGCCGCGCGTGGGCCCGGCCCGAAAGGAAAACACCTCAAAGGAGAGAAGCGGGTGCTGGGATGGAGCTGGGAAGCGGCGCGGTGGGACTGGGGGGTCCCGGTTAGGTAGCGTGGGTCCCCACGGCGAGAGGGGGGGGTCGCGCTGTGCAGAGCCCGGCCCGGAGCGGGTCCTGCCCCGGCCTCCCGGGGCACCGTCCCGCTCCGGGGAAACCAGGAGGAAAGTGGGGTCTGGGACCCCACGTGCGCCCGGAGGAGCCCAACCTCGGCCTTCTCGTCGTGTCCAAGATTTCCCCTTAAATCCATGAGGAAAGGCCGAGGGGCAGGACTCCCGCCCTCAGCCGGGGCGGCTCACGCGTGTCCTCGTCCTCATGTTCCCTCCGGGGCTCTGGCAGCCCCGGGCCCCCCGAGGAGGAGCCGGGCAGCGCTGGGGCTCAGACATGTCCGACAGGGCCCCGGGCTGGACGGACACGGAGCGTTGTGTTCCCAGTCTCACCTCTCACCCAGCAGCTGCCTCCCAGCACCAGCGTCCCCCATGTCCTCCGTGCTCCGGTTCATCCGTTGCCATCGGCAAAGAAGGGTTTAAAGGATTTGTTTGGGAGGTGGCAGCTGTTGCTGCCAGAGATTCGGATCTGTGATCCGTGGGATCATCATCACCTGCAGTCTGGGAACACTCAAGATCGAGATAAGTACCTGAGCCCTCCTTCCCTCATCAGCCCAGTGAAGATCCTGCAGCTCCAGGATCCGAGCATGATCCTGCAGTCCCTGGGGAACGGTGACAGCACTGCCAAATCATAGGATCATTTATTTAGGTTGGAAAAGGCCTTTAAGATCATCAAGTCCAAGTGTTAAGCAAGGGAACAGGAACAGGTGGTGGTCACACTCCTCTGGGGACAAAGGTGAGGAAGGAGCTGCCCCTGGATAGGGAGCAGGGCAGGAGGGATGAGGCAGAGCTCAGCTCCACTGCCACATTGTGCCCTTCGTCACTGCCCACAGCTCTGACTTTTCCCCTCCTTGGATGGCCACTGTCCAATGTCAGCACAGCTCTGACCTTCACCCTCAGCCTGATGCAACATTCAAGCTTTTCTGTCCCAAAAAAAGAGTGGGAAAGCAGAGCCTGGCAGCAGCTGTGCTGGGAAGGGGGGGCTGGAGTCCTTCCCATGGTGGGCTGTGCCTTGTTGTCCTGCAGGTGAACAAATCCTGGTGCAGAATTAGAAAACAAACATGGGATGTGGGATGGGGGTAGGGACAGAGCTCTGGAAGCTCGTGTGCCCTCAGCCAGGCTTGTGCAATCCGAAATTTGGGAGAGCTGGGCCAAGGGCTGCACAGCCCACAGCAGAGCTGGTGAAATATTTAAGGTGGGGAAGGACAGAGCTGGAGACACGGAATCACCCTCATTGCAGCAGTGAGTGCTTGGTGTGTCCGTATCTCCTGCAAGAATGAATTAACCTCTCATATGTTCCAGCATTCCACCCCTCTAATCCTTAATTTTACAAGGAAGGGAAACTGAGGCACGGGAAGGAGAATTGCTTCACATACAGCTTCCAAGTTGGGCCCTTTCCCACCCAGCTGTGCATCCACACCTGCCCTTGTTTGCAGAGGAGACCAAGTCCAAGCTGCTTCTTAGTTTTTGGAAGTTACACTCATGGTTGGAAATTCCACGGCACCGGCCACGTGCACCTCTGACTGCAGGGAACTTCCTGGTCCCCTGGATAAGGGTATCACTCCAGGAAAGACTCCTGGAGAGAAGTTTTTTAACTGTTGATGAAACTAGATTTTAAGGTCTCCAGCGAGAGCACAGATCCCTTTCTGTGGGCAGTCCCTTCCCGCATCCCTGCGTCGCTCCAAGACCCAGCCATGTGGTTCCTCCTGCTGCACAGCTGGAATCCCACAGGCACGGCTCTCTGTGGAGCATCCGACTGTTCCTCATGCCTGTCTCCAGCCTCCTCCAGACTAAACAAACCCGTTTCCTTCCAGCTGTCCTTGCAGGTCATGTTTTTCCTACACCTCTGCTCATTTTCTGCAGCTCCTCCCGGGACTGGACAGTGTTCACCCAACATCCAGGAGAACTATTTCCCATGTCTGGCACTCAGCACTCCTGTTTACACATTCCATAGGGTATTTTGCTTTTTGTTGTTGTAACAGTCTGACTCTTTTTGACTCATTTATGCTTCACCCCAACCCCAGTTTTCCTTCTGAGAGCCCTTGGGAACTGCAGCGGGTTTAGGACAGAGCTGCTCCCTCTGCCAGGGGTGAAGTGCTGAACTCTGGTTCTCAATCCTGTTTCAAGACCAAACTTTGGGCTTTTCTCTTACGGAATATCCATAAGCTGGTGAGCTGGGAGGTGGGCAACAAGGGAGTGAGCACCCTGCAGACCTGCAGCCTCTTTCCTGGAAACAAAATCCTTCTCCAGGTATGAGCCTCCTGGATAGAGGGAGGTGATGAGGATTTGCAGCAACAGCTGCCTGTGTGCATGGAAGAGTTGTGGAAGTTACTTGGAGCATTCCAAGAGCTGTGGAGTGGAGGCTGGCTGTGAGTCCCAGCCCTGGGCAGGAGTGGGGACGGTGCCAGCTCCTGAGACAAGCCAGGCCCAGCACTCCACGAGGGAGCTGGGAACAGCTGGCAGGGAGGAGAGTGAGATGTTGGATCTGGCTCTGGCTCGCCTCTGGAGAGCTGGAGGGAACAGCAACACGGCTTCCAGCTGTGGGAAGCAACAGCAAAGCCACAAGGCCAGACATCAGGAAACAGCCTTCACTGTGGGGTGCTGTAGCCAAGGAGGATGAACTGGATCATCTCATCAAACTCCTCTTCCATGGGACACAAAGATGATTTTACATAAGAATTTCCTTGATTTTGGTGTGAAGACATTCAGCTTTACAGTGGGTTTAGTTTGGGCTGTTTCCTGTAATCCCTGGATACCAGTGAGCCAGAGCTCTCCTGCTCCCAGCCAACCTGGAAGCTGACTGATACCTGCTGCCACTGGCACTGTGTCAGTCCAAAAAGCCACTTGATACCTTCACTGTCTCAAAGGCACCACTCCAAGGACTTGCTCTGAGAGGGTGACACTCTCCTGCTTCCTCTTCTTCCTGGCATTGTCCAGAAACCCATCTTTGTGCTCCTCCTACGTGGCAGCTGTCCTTTCCAGGTAGGGGAAGGGCTACCTCCTCCACAGCTCTTCCTCTTGAAACATCCTCCCAAGGCACTTTGCCATGTTATCTCTCCCTTTTTACTTTTTACGTTCCTCAAGAAGAATCTCATTCCTTCCCTGGGGGGCAATTTTTTTTTGTTCCTCTTTTTTTCCCCCTCTGTAAGTCTTACATCTGAAGGCAAAACACGTGAGCCAGAGTAGGAGACCAACAAACCTCCCGAGCAGTACAGAACCCTGTTAATTTAGTTAAATTAATTAGGAGATCTGTTGATACAGAGCCTTTCCTCTGCAAATACTGTGTTCCCAAGTTTAAGGCATGCTGACTCCATAAACACGCAGGAAGCTTCCTGTGCTGTGTGTTTCCGTGATTAACACTGTGATGAAGATTTAAAAGTGCTTAAAAGTATTGGTTTGAGTTTTGTCAGGCAATCGTGGGATTGAACCTCGACACCTCAGCTCCAGGAAAACATCTCAAATCACAAGTAGCTTCTGTCACAGACAAGCTTCCCACACATAATTCCCAAATCTCAACCACTCCCGGAGTTAGCGACGTCAGCTCTAAGAATGGCAATAACGAGGGGCAGAGGAGGGAACTGACTCGGGATTTTTATAGCAAACAGCAGATTTTGGGTTTGCTTGACAACCAGCCGGTGCTCAGCCCTGCTGAGCAGTTTGGATCCGGGCTCTGACCTCAGCGTTTCTGTTCCAGGGGCTCCCATCAGCCACGAGAGCCAGGATGAACGTGGGAACGGCGCACAGCGAGGTGAACCCCAACACCCGAGTCATGAACAGCCGCGGCATCTGGCTGTCCTACGTGCTGGGCATCGGGCTGCTGCACGTCGTGCTCCTGAGCATCCCCTTCTTCAGCGTCCCCGTGGTCTGGACTCTCACCAACATCATCCACAACCTGGTAAGGGAGCGGCGTGGCCCGGGGCACATACGGGGAACCTTGGCAAAGCTGTTCCTCTGAGCAATCTGCTGAGATTCCTGTTGAAACAGTTCCTTTGTGTTTCCAAAGATGCCGGGTGAGTTGCTCAACCTCCAGCCCTCAGCCTGTACCGGTGCCTCTGGGTCATGGATTTAAATCCAGCCCAGGTACAGGTGAGGCAGCAACACCTGGTGAGGCTGCTCAGAGGGGACGTGGATTCATTTCTTGTAGGGCAAGTCGTTTGTCGTGTGACAGGCCTCAGACATTGGCGAGATATCACTGGGGTTGGTGAAACCTGAATTGGCCTCATCAGAGTTAAGAAAAAACAAGATTAACCCCCAGATTTTGTTCTGCTTAAAGTAAAATATTAGTTCAGGAACTGATTATTCTCTCTAAAGATCCAGTCCTCACATAGGTCCCCTTGGGCACAGGGGACAAAAAACTTCAGGGATGGAGCAACTGATTGTGTATCTTTTCTTTTAAATAATATCTCAGCCTGGGAATATTCCAGAGACAAAAATGACAGGGATTGAGGACCCTTGTGATAAGTTATTACTAGTGAGGGATAAAAACCTCCACAAACCCTCAAACTGGAGCTACTCAGGGGATAAAAACAACCACAAACCCCCAAAGTGGAGCTGCTCAGCGCTCAGCTCATGAGCTGCCGGCTTCTCATCCATCTTCCCTGGCAGCTTTAGGTTCTGGGGACAAGAAGGAATTTAAAGGCCAGGAGTGGCTGTACTTCAGAGCTCTGGTGTAGCCAGACTGTTTGTCTGTGACTTGAGTTCCCCTGGTAATCAGGGGTGACAGACCTTCTCCCAGCACATTTTCGGGGAGCGTTCTGCCGTGCTGCAGCAGGCAGGCGCTAATCTCCCGATCGCAGAGATCCCCGGGCTGTAATCTTGCCACCACCTCCTTGGCTCATACCCAGGAGCCGAGCGAGAGGCCTGACGTGGAGCAGCCGGGCTGCCCCGGCCTTTCCCAACTCTCCTTTCCCTGCTTCCCCGGCCGCCCCGGGTTTTCCAGCAGCGCCACATCCCTCTAGTGGAACGGCGCGGGGGTGCAAGCTCCCAGATGCGCCGCCCTGGGTCTGGGGTTTTTGGGATGCAGTGCCTCACGCTGTGTGTCCTGCAGAGCATGTACATCTTCCTGCACACCGTGAAGGGAACCCCCTTCGAGACCCCGGACCAGGGCAAGGCCCGGCTGCTCACGCACTGGGAGCAGATGGATTATGGAGTCCAGTTCACCGCTTCCCGCAAGTTCCTCACCATCATGCCCATCGTGCTGTGAGTATTCCGGGGCGGCCGAGCTGCCTCGTGTCCCAGTACCCGTCAGTGTTCTGGCCTGGCAGAAAAACACGTGGAATGCCACAGCTCAGTTTGCCTCTCCTTCTGTTCCCACCTTTCCTTTCCAGGTATTTTCTAACCAGCTTTTACACCAAGTATGACCGGATACACTTCATCATCAACACCATCTCCCTCATGAGCGTCCTGATCCCCAAACTGCCTCAGTTCCACGGAGTCCGGATCTTTGGGATCAACAAGTACTGAGCGGCGTGGCCGGAGCGGACGGCGGAGGAGCAGGGCAAAGGGGGGATTCCTTCTCTCCAGCCCCGTTTCCTCCCCCCACGCAGACTGGGACGTGGTTTTGCAGCGGCTGTTTAAATGCAGATCCCAACAGGCGCATTCCGCATGCTGGATCCTCGTGCCCAATAAATCCAAACCAGCTCCAGAGTAGAGTTTAGTGCGGAGCAGGACACGCAACACCGGATTTCTCTTATCCCAGGGTCATCAATAGATGCAAAACCACTGAGACTTTGAGGTACAACAAGGATGAATTCTGGGAAGAGTCTCATCTATTCCAGACATGGAATGACGAGGATAGGGATGAGGGGAAAAGCTTTTAGTGCTGGTACTATTGCTGTGGTAAATGCACTTTAAAATACATTTCCCTTCCTGAGGCTGGGTGCTTTGAGCAGAACGTGGGGGAAGTCCAAAGGGATACAGCCAGACTTTCCCAGGACTGGATTGTTTTGGGGTCTGATTTCCAGTTTTAGGTGGGAAGTGGGAGGGGGAAGTGAACAACAGACTTTTATTTTGCAATCATTGACACCACTGAGAAGGGAAGTTATTTTCCTAAAAACAGCACAGGAAGGAATGACCTGCAGTTTGACAAAGCTTTTGGTTTCCTACAGCACTGTCGGTGTGGCCCAGGGAAAAGGTGGATAGATCCTAAATCATGCTCGTTATTTTCAGTTTATACCCAAATCTGCCCAGGTAACTGCTCTCTCCACCCCAACCTGCTGTTTTTAAGTGCACAGGGGCTCAGTGGGCATTTGGATCAAGGGCTGGGGGCAGGTGATTTAATGACTGACAACAAATGCCATGGAGCCCCTTGGAACATGGACATGGAGAGGTGTGGGAGAGGCTGAGAGACAGGTACAGGAGGAGGGCTGATTGCTCTAATCAAGCACGCAGCCATCCTTGACTTTCATTGGAAGTTTTCTCCTCACTTCAGCTCCTTGGTTGCTGAAGTGCACGTGACTGGGATTTGCCAGTGCTCTGTGGACTCAAGGGAAGCAAGGGCTGGATTTCTGGCTTACCTGGAAATCTCTCCCTCAGCTCCATGCCCAAGGGCTGCGTGAGCAGCAGCACCAGCAGCAGATGAATTGACCAGCAGAAGGAGTCAATGGCTCACTGAATGGATTCTTTCACAGAGGAACAAAATCGAGCCTTTTCCCCCTAAAATGACCACCTAAATAAAGCAGGCTTAGGTTTCCTGGCTGAGACAGCTTTTTACTGTTTTACTGAAAATCAGAATTACCTGATTTTCCTTTAGGTTGTGTCCCAGATGGAATGGGTTTTCCCTCACTCTTCCCCTGTAGCCCCATAAACCTGTATTTTTGTTGTCGTAGTGCTTATATTGTCTCACCTTTTTTGACAATGGTATAAATCTTTCAAATCTGCTTTTTTTTTTTCCCTGCAATAGCAAATCCAGCTTTAGAAGCTGCGGTGGAGAGTGTTGAGGTTTTGGATAGTCTGAGCATAGGACATGGAAGGGGGAATTTCAGATCTGTTACTACTCCATGCATAATTTTAAGCAAGTTGCTTAACTTCTCTCTCAGACTTCCTATGGGACTGATACAGGGAAGGGAAAATATGGAGTATACCTCAGAGGGCTGCTGGAATGCGGGGAGAATCATTCCCTAATATGTTTGAAAAGTGGAAATCCAAGTGAAAAGGAAGTTTTCAAGCAGGTAGAAGAAGAGAGTCTGGCTGGAGACCCCAGGGTGTTGACAGATGTGCAATTTCCTTGATGGGCAGGTTAAACCTTCAAACCTAGCATAGAAGAGCTGCTGCTTTAGCTGAGGTACTCTCTACCCTAACTGGCTCTTTAAGCTACTAGACAATGATAATTGTGATCAAAATAGAGATATTTCATCAATCAGCTGGGAAATGACACAGATGTGAGCAGTATTCCTGCAGGAAGGCCGCTTCAAGGAGGGGCAGGTCCTGGCAGGGTGGCTGAGGCTGGACCCAAAATGCTGAGTGTGGTGCTGAACAGACCTGAGTGTCTGCCCAGACACCACTTCCATCTCCAGGGGAAACGAAAGAAAACTGATTATTGTCATAGAAAACATGGGGAAAAACTTTTTTTTTTGCAACAGAAACAGTCTCTAGATGCTTTCAAACATGACTCTTCACAGACAGACATATGCTGGGTATTTCTAAGCATATGCACATCACAGATTTGTAAATTTAGAATAATTATCCATTGAAGGGATCAGCTTTTTTTTAATGAGATACAGCAATTCCCAGAGTCCCCTTGAAGACATTAACACAGCTGTGGGTTTGAACACATTACTTGTGCTGGTCACTGACACTATGGACATCTGACCCTGTTTTCTTAAATTAAAGATCAACTGGGATGCAGAATGGGATTATAAACTTCTCAAACAAGCAGGTTCTAAAGCCTAAAGCCCCAAACTTGTAATTAAGATTTTGCCTAGCAACAAAAGTAAACTTTTTTTGATTTCTCTGCGTCACACAAATGATGAAAACAGCCAATGCCGCAGTCACGTGGCACTTTACAACACAGGTGTGGCATTTTTCCATGGAATAACTGAGATTAACTTGGACTCAGTTAATCCAGTCAAGGGAAACATAAATAGAAACAGAAGAAATATGGAAAGAAGCAAGTTGAAGAAAGATTTAATTTTCTGTTGTGTTAAGTATCTATGTATGATTAATAAGTGTTTGAACAATTACACATTGGTTAGCATCTTCATTAAGATCCCAGCTTAAGGGTAGGTGTCAGGATCAGTCAAAAATAAAAAGCAGAAAGTTAATTATAATTAAACCACCATTCTTGGGTGTACCTGAGGCAGTCTGAAGTGAAAGGACAGCGTGAGCAGGCTGAGGGGTAGTCAGACGTGTCCTGGCACGGGACAGATCAGGGCTGAAGCCAAACTGTGAGAGGAGAAAGGAAATGTGAGCACAACTCCTTCTTTGAGAGTGGAGTTTTCCTCAGGTGCCTGCATGGAGGAGATAACTGATCGTTACTGATTTTAAATGGGATTCTGATCACATCACACTTGACAGATTTCCTCTCACACTTGTCTTGTATCATGATCGGAACAAGTTCCTACCTGGAGAGGTCAAATCTCCTGTGATAGACAAACAATTTAAGAAAGTATCTCAAGCTTTTCTCTTTTGTTCTTCAGTGAAAGAGAAAAGCTTTTCAAAGGCTGGAACCCTTCTCAGGAACTGGCAGCAGCCTGTCCCATCTTGTACTTGGCAAAGCCTCCTCAGCCACTGTCAGCACCACGCACGTATCCATGGGGTGCAGCAGCCCCTGCTCCAGGACACTCAGAAAACCAGCAAGTCCTCCCAGCCTGACGCTCCTGAATCAGGGATCCTGACCTGGGAGTCGTTTCACAGAGCTGCCAGGCTGGCAAGTAGTCCAGACCTTTGCAGGAAAAAGCCTTTAAAATAAACTAGATAGAGGGCTACTTAATTCTCAAGTACTTTTATGTTTGAATCACTGTTCAATTTGGGGTTGTTTTTAGGAGCTCCGTACTGGCCCTCGAGGAGGGGACAGCAGTGGGTTAACACATTAATATTCCTCCTTGTGACTTATGTTCCCTTATCATTGCCTAGAATATCTTTTAAGCATGCAAGTGTTGGTGTGCCCATATCCTCCTTGGATTAGTTAAATCAGATGAATTAGCTGGGAGGGTTTTTTAAAGGAATGTTCTGTACAAAGTTTTAGGGTTTTTTTTCCCCATAGCCTTCTTTTTGCTGTGGATACAGGAGTCTCATGTAGAGAACTTTCTAAAATAAAGTGTGGATATTTTTATTACTCCTTTGTACAGTATTCTAAGAAAGACTAATAAAAGTGAACTATTCAGGTAAAAACTTGCACTTGAGTCCTGGAATCTCCACATGGATGGTTTTTGCTGTCAAACAAGCACGGCAATGACTCCAGGAAATATGGAATGGCTTGGGTTGGTTGGAAGGCACCTTAAGGCTCATCCAGTTCCACTCCCTGCCATGGGCAGAGACACTTGCCACTATCCCAGGCTGCTCCAAGCCCTGTCCCACCTGGCCTTGGACACTTCCAGGGATGGGGCAGCCACAGCTTCTCTGGGAAACCTGTGCCAGGGCCTCCCCACCCTCACAGGGAGGAATTCCTTGCCAATATCCCCTCCTGAGCCCATTTCTCCATCTCTAAAAGCAGAGCAGCATTACCTGGCTCTATAAAGTTGCAGCATGCAATGATGGAAGGGTTTGGCTTGAAGGGACCTTGAAGCCCATCCAGTCCCACCTGCTGCCAGGGGCAGGAACACCTTCCTGTCCAATCTGGTCTGGGACACTTCCAGCAATGGACTTAAATCTCCTACATCTGTAGAAGTTCGAGTTATCCACAGCTGCTGTAACAGACCCTGCTCAACGACTGAAAAGGAAGATTTACGCAAGCAATGGCCGATTTGTGGAAACAGAACACTGGTGAGGAGGATGTAAAACTGCTGAAGTGATGTCACAGCTGTGAACAAATCCAGAGAAGCTGCTGTGAACAGCCAGGGATCCTACAGCACGGGTCAGGTCTAACACTGCCCCTGCCCAGGAGTTGCTTCAGGGAGCCCCCCGTTAGCAAGGTAAGAGAAATCGATTTACTCTCTGCTGTGGGTTTGTGGGGGTGTGAGCTTCCTGTGCGACTCACAGCTCCTGTACCTCACAAACGCTTCCACGTGTCTGAGCAGAAGGGCAGCCTGAGAAGTTCTCCCCAGTCCTGCTGCTCTCAAGAGGCCACATCACCTCAGCAGCCCCGTGGTCTGCTCCATACACCTCCCACCCCACGAACAGGTAAGTGCATGATCCCAGAGCGTTGGGTATGGGAGAGGGTTGGTGGGAGTTCTGTTAAATGCTCTTGTTCAGTTTTTCTCTCTTCTTGAAGACTTTCAAGGGAATGAGTCCTGGAACGGCTACTAATATTGAGCACACAAGGCTATTTGTCTTTGGAATGGTTCAGACTGAAAGAGGGCAGGTTTAGATGTGCTATTGGGAAGAAATGCCTCTCTGTGAGGGTGCTGAGGCCCCAGAACAGGTTGCCCAGAGAAGGTGTGTCTGCCCTGTACATGGAAGTGTCCATAACCAGGTCAGACAGGGCTTGGAGCAGCCTGGGATAGTGGAAGGTGTCCCTGAACATGGCATGGAGAGGAATGGGATGAGCTTTAAGGTCCCTTCCCACCCAAACCACTCTGAATTGCCCAATTTCCCCTCCCCAGCTCCATCCTGTAAAAAGTGAAACTGAAACGTTTGCTAAAAACAAGCTGTGACGGAAAAGAAACACGGATTTCTTTCTGGCCCTCAAACAACAGCTCTCCTCTGCAGACCACCAGGGTCTGCCCAAGGAGGCTGTACTGGACCGATTTCTCTCTATTTTGGGGGACATTTGTCCCTAAAATCAGCAGCCTCAGAGTTTACCAGCTGCATTCTTTTTGCACAACCACTGGGGTTCCGCAAACACGGAAGAGGACAAACAACCCCTAGCTCCTGTTTCCTCTCCAAACACTCCCTGTAACAACCCTGTGAAACCTGTGTCCTTACATAATGGGGGAGTTTTGAGCCATTATTTTGTAATCTTCTTAATCATTAAAGTCACACTTTGTTACAATGTCCTGCTATTATGTCAAGTAATTTGGCTTGTGTTCGATTTTTCCCAAGGCACAAATCTACTCGGCTTTCCTTCAAAACTTCAGCCACACCAAAATGTTTAAAAAACTCACCAAATTCCTTGTAAATCAAATGGATCCAAGCAAAGAATTGGTCCCTGTCAAGAGCATCGCAGACAATGAGCACTTCAGGCCTCTCTATCTACTGAAAAAAAAAAGCAAACCAAAAACCATATTCCACCCAGCTCCCTACTACCAGCGGACAGGGTTCACACTGGATGATGTGCTGCTGCCTGGAGAAGATGGTAAAAGCATAGGTAAAGCCCAAATTTATCAATCTGATGGTCACAAATTCCATAGATCATGTGTTTGGGTCATGTATGGCTGAACTGTACCATGTCCCAGCATTCCTGTGTATGATATACTTACAGTGCTGAGTCTGTGTAATCCTCTTTAAGATAATGCATGGAATTATTTCAGAGTCCCTCCATCAAGATTCCAGCCAATTTACTCTCACAAAAGCCAGCGCTGACCAGGTTGAGGGGGGTGCCAACATTCCTTCTGACACTGCAAGCATAGGGCTGAAAGGAGGTGCCTCCTTGTCCAAAGAGTTCTCCATCAAGCCACAGAAGAAGAGCATATCACTGGAATCACTGGAGGAGCTGAGAAGAGAAAGGTAAGGAATGACAAAGGGAGCACATGCGCTCCAGTCATCCCCCTCCAGCCCACACCAGCTCAACAATGGGTTTTCAACAGCCTAAAACCAAGATTAAGACCTTAGGGCATGAATTCCCTCTAACTAGGACAGGTTAGACAGGGAATGGAGTGACAAGGTCCCCTCTGAGCCTCCTCTTCTACAAGCTTATCCCCCACGGCTGCCTCAGACTCTCTTGGTGCTCCAGACCCTTCCTACCCTTTTTCTCTCTTAGAGAAGTCAACATGGATCATTCCTTCATCCGACAACTTCGGAGAACAGACATCAATCTATACGTGGTCACTGAAATCCTTGAAGCCTCGGAGGAGACCGTCTACAAGGAATCCACCAAGGCAGACGGAAGCTTCAAGGCCAAATTTTACACCACGCTCTGTGCACAGGTTTGGCTTCTTCTCTCCTTTCTTCCCCAACACCTGCACCCAAGTGTCCTCACAGGTCATCTTCTTTATCCAGGGCACCAGGGAGGACAAACAAAGCATAGTCATACCCAAGGGCTGCACCCTGGCCTTCAGGACCATTCAGCTACACATTAGAGATGGAGCATGGGGTAAGTAACTTCCAGAAATTACCAATTTCTCCATCCCAGAAACAGTGCACAAGAGGAAGAGCATTTTAGGAATTATCATTTGGCCCCAGAGCCACCCTCAGCTTGTCTGCAAAGAGATGGAGGCAGTGTGGGGGACAGAAATCACCTGGGACAGGTCAGATAATCCATGCAAGGTCAAAGATGCTGTTTGAGGAGGGATCAGTAAAGAAAGGAAAGAAGGAAGCCTCAGATCTACATTTCAGGAGCTGCAGAGCTCTGTTGATAAATGGCACAAAGAGCAGAGTTTTGGTGTTTCTTTTCCTGTCCTACTCAGAAGAGAAGAGCCAGGGAGGAAACGGGGTGGGTGACTACCAGTGGGAAGGCTGGTATAGAAAACTGTCCTTTTTATCCTGTTGCAGATCTGGATTATTTCCCAGCAGAAGCTGTGAGAAGGGCAGCTTATATAGCTGATGGTAAGTAATGTATTTTAGAGCTTCCACTTGCACAACTTTTACTTGCTTTGGGTAAGATGGAATCTCCCAGCATATAACAAATCACCTGGAGTGATGAGTTTGCCTCTTCCCTGAGACATCACAACTGCCCAAATACCACACCACTTCAAAACCACTCATATGAGTGTTTCAAACTCTGAGTTTAGAGCTGCCAGTGAACTCCTAGGTCAGAAGTGACAGATCTGGACCCCTTCTGGTTTCCAGGTCCCTCACAAGGAAAATTAGGAGTAGTGGTGAGAGAAGTTAAATACTCCTGCCGAATTTTCCCTGAGATGTCTTCTGACCTGCTGCTCATAGTCTTAAACACCATCAAAGCTGGGATGAGAGACAAGAACCTCCTTCAAGAGCTCAGCCAGAAAGTAAGTGAAGCTTTTCCTACTGCCAGGGTTTATAAGTACAGACATATCCATGACCAAACTTCTTGCCCCACAAGTCACCTCTCTTGTGCAACAACTGTCCATACAAATTCTCTCATGCAGTACATCTGCCTGCTTTGGACCAGCAACAGCCTCTGCCCTCAAATCCTGACATTTCTTTTCCTTGTCCCCACAGCTGGAAGAAGTTCTTGAGGAAAATGATGGTTATGAGCTGAAAACTGACAGCCCAGACTTAGAAGACCTGTTCAGCACTTTACAGCATTCTCCAAGAGATTGTCTCCTTCTGCTGGCAGAAGGAATCACCTACATCCTTGATGCTTTGCATGGTGAGGCTTTGGCTCTTTAAGAGGGAAATCAAGGCAAGGATGACTCCCACTCCTGCCTTTCTCCCCTTCCTTCTCGCACTCCTCCTCCTCCTCCTCAAGTGGAATCTACATCCAAGTCCCATGGAGGGGAGAGGAGAGAAATGCCTTCTGCACCCATCCAGGGTTCCCTGCTCCCTCAAAGTGTGGTCACAGCTTCCCCATGAGGGGCAGCTCCAATCTGTGCTCTGGTGATCAGGGACAGGAGCCGAGGTAACAGCTGGAGCAGTGTCTGGGAGCTTTACCTTGGATATCAGGGCAAGGTCCTTAACCCAGAGGGTGGTTGGGCACTGAACTGGCTGGGAATGGTCACAACCCCACAGCTGGCAGAGCTCCAGGAGTGTTTGGACAACAGTCTCCGGCACACGGTGGGATTGCTGGGATTGTCCTGTGCAGGGACAGGAGTTGGACTTCAATTATCCTTGTAGGTGCCTTCCAACTCCACATTCCATGATGCCGTGAGTAACAGCCATATCACTCTCACAGTGAGGCTGCCCAAATCATTTCTATTAAAACATCCAAAGAACCTTTTCCTACAGGAAATTATCACCCTTCCCTTCCCCTCCCTCTTCCCCATCCTGCTCACCAGTCCCATCCCACCACTAACCTTGGTGAGAGGTTTTGGATCCAAACCCAGTTTATTTCTGCAGAGTTAATGGAGGATCAGCTGCTGCTACTGCTGGAATCCTTGGAAAGGAAGATTGTGTCCCAACAGCTGAAGCTGGTGAGAACACACATCACACTTGGCTCATTTGAAGAGCAGGCGGCGGGGGCTATGTTAATTCTAGCAACATTTCCATAGTGATGTCACAACTTGACTACTGATTAAAATAATGATTTTGCTTTTTTTGTTGTTGCTGTGAAGGTTGAAAACCTCCTGAAACATGACCTGGAGAAGTGGAAGAAGCCTTTCCCTGTGGATGCTGGGCTGCTCTCCTTCCCACACGAGGAGGAACAGGGGTTAACCATGGCCCTGGTGGAGCTGAGTGGAGTGCAGCTCCAGGAAGATGGATCAGCTGTCCCTAGGGATCAACCCTTTGAGGCTGTGGCAGCCCTGTTTGTGGCCCTGTACGCCCTCAGCCTCCTGAGTGGCTCTGAGTAGGAGGTACCTGGCCCTGCCCAGAGAAACCCTCTGCAAGGTCTTGGGAAATCTCTGCTGACAAACCAGGTTTCTCTCCCAATATCATCTTTGTTAATGCTCAAGACTGCTTTTGCTGAGAAAAGGAACTTTAGGGCAGTAAAACTCATTATGGATGCTAAAGGTTGGATATCAAAGTGGATTTGTCTGTCTGTCTCCCCACAAATGCAGAAGGACAAGTGGAAAATCTGCGAGCCCAAAGAATCACAGGCCTGGCAGAGGTGCCTCATGTAATTCTGCTTCCCTAAAAATGCTGCTGCTGCTTCTGCAATCAGTAAATGGGAAACAGAAGGGCAAACGGAACACGAAGGGGAAGGGAATGCAGATGGAAAGGGGAAATGCTAAGGAAAAGGGAAAGGAAATGCAAAGGGAAAGGGAAGGAGAGGGAAAGGAAAAAGCCAAAGGAAAACACCAGTAGTGACTCACACTGGACCTTCTGTTGTTCAGCAGGGGCTCCATGAACTGCTGGGGGCCAGAAGGTTGGGGAATCCCAGAGGTTTCACTGACACCTCCCTGGTCCCAGCACTGCCATCATCCCCAAGACACTCGAGGGACACAGGCAGCACTTTACAGCAACAATACTCTCACTATCACTTTATAAATAAAGAGGAGCTTCTTGCTAAGCAACCGGGTGTTCTCAAAGTCAATTTCTCAATTTTTGTGGCTTTGATCCCACAGCACATCTGACAAGCTTGGGATGCTGTATGAAAATAGAAGCACATAGCCCTCGGGGGAAGTCAGGGGGTCTTGTGGGGCCCTGGGAGGGTCCCTGGAGGCCAGGGGTGCCTGCGGCAAGGGGCAGCAGGCAGGGTGGGCACTGACAACTCCAAGAGCACCTCCAGCACCAGGGGCCAGGCTCTGCCTTGCAACAGCTACAAGGGGAGCTCAGCCCCAGCCTGGAATCTTCATGGGACCCCTTGGCCCCAGTCCCATACCAGACCCCCCACAGAACCCTCAGCACCAACTTGGCCCCTCATGTGGCCCCCTGCTCCCAGCCCACCTCCTCACCAGACCACTCAAGGGATCCCTGACGCCAGGCCCCTCACAGGGTCCCCAGGCCCACACAGGGCCCTTCACGGGACCTCCAGTCCCAGTGTGGCCCCTCAAGGGACCCTTTACGGGATCCCCGACCTGGCCCCAGCGCGGCTCCTCACGGAACCCCTCAAGGGACCCCTCACAGAATCCCCAGTCCCAGCGCGGCCCCTCACGGGACCCTTCACGCGATCCCCGACCTGGCCCCAGCCCGGCCCCTCAGGGGGTCCTTCAGAGGATCCCCGGTCCGAGCCCGGCCCTCACGGCACCTCGGGCTTCGCCTCAGCGAACACTCGCCCTCGCCCGCGCCCCCAAAAGGCGGGAACAGCTCAGTGCTGGCCGGAAACACCCGAAAGAGGTACGGAGATCTCCGAGAGGGCGAGGCGAAAGAAGCCGAGCGATACCGGAACTCTCCGAGAGGGCGAGGCGAAAGAAGCCGAGCGATACCGGAACTCTCCGAGAGGGCTCGGCCAAAACGCCCGAGAACGTGGCGGAAATCTACGAGCGAAGACGGAAATACCCGAGAGCGTCACGGAACTCCACGAGCTGGCGCGACGGAATTCTCCGAGCGGTGCCTGAAATATCCGAAAGAGCGGCGGAACAACCCGAGCGATGGCGGAAATGGCCGAGCGAAAGGCGGAAGGAGACGATCGTGTGTCTCTCGGCGCTCGGCTGGTCGCGCCTGGCGGCCCGTTGTGCAGTGTCACGCCATGAAGCAGGACGGCGCGTCCCGCCGCCGCGGCGACAAGGCCAAGGCACCCCCGGAGGGACCCCCGCCCGCTCCCCCCGACGTCGAGATGCACGAGGAGGCGGCGCCGGTGGCCCCCGAGGCGGCCGGAGAGCGGCAGCCGCAGCGGGAGCTGGACGCGATCACGCTGGAGGGTGAGGGGGGGGTGTTGTTGTAATGAAAGTGTCTGTGGCGATGGGGGGGGGAACTGGGGGGTCTCGGGGGTGGAATGGACCTGGCACAGATCGGGGGAACCCCTGAGAGGGGAGACGTTGGAGGAAGGGGATTGGAGGGAGGTATAGGGAGCCCTGAGGGC
>VWPU01014085.1:0-29274 GCA_013398955.1 Callaeas wilsoni | reverse complement strand
GCGACAGGCGGAAAGGATCCCACCACCGCCGGCGCGACCGGCACGGGCAGGGGCGGAGGGGCCGAGGCCGGGGCCGGGGCCACCAGATCTGACTCCACCTCCTCCCCGCTTTCGCACCCGGGGTTTAATATGGGATGTTTCTTTTCATTCTTTTTCTCTTTTTTCTGTAAAAGCAATACATGCTGTCCCTTTTTAGGTCCCTGTAGCTTTTCATTACTCGATAAAAGCATAAAAAGCCTAGCATACTCAAATTCTGCATAATACCCCTCTCGACGTATGTAAGATATTAAATTGGATATTAGTTTCTCATCTAAACTGCTGAATTCCGGCCACGTCTCATTGTTATCTAATTCATAAGTTGGCCAAATGAATTCTGAGAGTCTAATCAGTTCGGATTTTGAAAGCAACGAATTTCCGCCTGTTAATCTTTGCCAATTCTTCAATATTAAACCTAAAGGGCTATCTTTCGGAATTTCTATTATTTCCTTACGGGATAATACACACCCCATGTCTCAGTATTTATGAACAAGAAAGTTCGCAGAAATAAAGCGCAATGAACGAGGGGAGAGCGAACAAGAAGAACAGCGCAGTCAAACCCGAATCCCTTAGGAGCGGCAGAACGCGAGCTAAGTCACTGCGCCACTGCTGGCCCCAAAGCAAAGCTGCCTTCTGCAGGGCTCAAACTCCGCTTTCTCGGAGGGCGTCCCCTCCCTGGCGGATGAGAGCGAGAGTAATTAACGAAAAGCTCCCTCCGCCTGGACCCACTGGGATCCTTTCACACCGAACAAAACGATAAGAGATCTCTTAACACCTAACTCAGGTGCTAAAACAAACAGAATACCGCCTTTATTCTGTTACTCACGTGCCTCTGTGCCAGATGCGAGGATTCTTGGGCTCTGGTACCGTCTGGGCCGGCAGCTGCGGCCCCCCACCCCCAGACAGTGCCGGCTAAAGTGGGAGGGGGTGGGAGCTGGATGTTCCTCTGGTCCAGGGGGTTCTCCAGATGCGTCCGGTCCCGGCGGAGTGGCCAAGAAAATGATGCCTTGGAGAGGCTGACCTGGAACAGAGGCTGGACAGAGTGAACGGATATAGGGTAGGGATTTATTGAAAGGCCTGCACAGGGCACACCTTGGGCAGGGCAGGAGTCTCGCAGAGACTACACCCACGATGGACGACAGTCACACGTTTTTGGGACAGATGTAAGTTTTGTTCATTTGCATATCAGAGGTTAATTGTCCAATTACAGCTTCAGGCAGTGGAGTCCCATTCTCCCAGCTTGCTCCCCCCCAACTCACTTTTGTTTCCATTTCTTGAGGCCTGAGACAGTGAGGTGTCCTCGATTCTCAGGCCTAGAGAGGAATTGTTGTGTCTTACAAGAATGGGAAAAGCAGTTTCTAACATTCTATATGGAGCGCAGAGTTACACACTAAAGAACTGCAGGATTACAAATATATGAAAATATAAAAGCTAAAATCCTAAGGTATCAACACTGTGGTAGGATGTCATCATCATCATGGCAGTTAAATGGAGTCTTTCATGATTGTGCTTTCCACCTTTGCAGCCTCTGTAACTTCCTTTAGCACAGATGGAATTGCCTTTCTGGTAAGAAAATCTATGCCTTCTTTTGATGGGATTCTGCTGCTTCTGCCTCCCTTCAAAGTTTTGCCAAGCTCTGCTCCAGGCCTAATCTGAGGATGCAAAGTTTCTATTGACATGAACCCAGAGGAAACGTCACTGCAAATATCATGCTCTTTCATATCCGTTCTGCACTCTCCTTGTCTTTCCTTTAAATATTTCAGCAAAACTTGTCTAGTAGTAACTGTCAGCAATGTGGTATAATTTTAGTTTAAGACCATCTTTCCTGAAGGAGCTAGAAATTATTCCCCTGTACTCACTGAATCTCAGTTCTGCCTCCATACACCATTTTCCAAGCCAGACATTGTCTCTTTTTGGGAGTGTACATGATTCTGGAAAACTATGTTGGAAATTAATATTGTGACAGTACTGGCCCTTTACCTCCTTGTTAAAAGCTCAATTTTTGACTTCTTAACATGTTTCCCATTTTTTTATCTGTGATACTTGTCCATACAATGATTCAACAGCTGGGCCTTCTTCAGATTTCCTAAGAGTCCATCTGCATACCTTGTTCTATGTTTGCACAGTAACCAGACCAGCCATCCTCTATAATTCCATGGCATTACAAACTTGGCAAGTGCTATCAGCAGGGATCCCCCTTCCCTACTTCATTCCCTGTTTCAATCCTGCTTCATTTGGGTTGGTTTGTCTTTTTGCTTTCCAGACCTGTCTCTATTTTCTTGCTTTGACTAAACTCTGCTCCTAAGGATGGTGACAACACCGGCTCTTTGCCCTTGCATTAAACTGCCCTTTACCCACTTAAAGGCTTTACCTGGCTCACTCTAGGCTTTACCTGGACCATGGGAATTTTCTGGCTCACACATTTACCTATGTGGCAAGATTCCTATATCAAAGATAACCTAACAAGGCTGCCTTTCTTGATAAGCCATGAACTGCTTCTGTTTAGTTAAGCACGGTTAATTTTGCTGTCACAATGTCCTGTATCTTTGTGCAAAATCCTTAAGACAGTTTTGCACTTCAGGCTTTGGGATTGGTTTAGCCAGCTACTTGAAATGTGTTTTGAACTGTGGGTGTAACACCAACCTCCTGAGCGCTAAGATGCTTTTGATGAAATATTGATGAAATCTGCTGAGTTTTATCTGCTGTTTCTCTGGGTTTTGGAGGGAGAACAGGGACCGAACTGATGTTACTACTCTGAGAAAGATTAAAATTAAAGACAGGTCCTGAATTATTGGGTAAATCAGCAATTCCACTTTAGCCAGATGCCTTCCTTGTTACAGGGAACAGTAAGTTGGTAGTTGAAGAATCCATGTTACTAATAGAGTACTATTCTATAAGATGTAAGAGTTTTGCTAAATATTATTGAATTTAATTTTGCTTTCTTTTTCCCCTTTTGCATCTCTCTACATACAGCAGCACAGCATGGTTGTCTTTTCCTTACCCTGATCTAAAAGGTGCTCCTAAGCTTAAATTATCCAGCTCTGATTTTAAAAGTTTGGGACTACAGGCAACACCAGAGAAGAGCTTACTGTCTTCTTGGACTGTGATCCAGCAATGTTTTTACATGTGATCAGTCTCAGTGCAGTTTATTATGGATCTGTGGGTCAAAATGGTATTAAACATGAGAGAAAAATGCCTAGTTTTATTAATCCTTGTGGATTGTGACTCTCTGCCCTTGGGTTGGGTATGCTAGCATACTCTGTGCTTCCCACTGATGTGGTGTTTGCCTTGGACTTTCGCTCAGAAGCTACATCTCGAATATTTAAAACGATGAAAGAAATTATAATTGTAATAAAGACAATGTCACCAAAATCAGAAATAATGACTTCCCTGTAGGAGCCAGTCATTGTTGTCTCCTACACCTTGGCTGTCCACAGCCTGGTCTGCTTCTCAGAGTCCTGCAACTGCAATGAACACCCCAGAGGTCATGTAAACCTGAACTACCAGAGACCCTCAAGTGGACATAATATTGGCAATGCAGTGAGGACGCTGACAGAAACTTTTTCAGGTGAATGATGCAAGGTCCTAACAGAAGAAAGAGCTATGTATTTCAGCCAGATCTCACCACAAATATAATATTAAATACTGCAGTCCTGAAGTACAGCAAACTGGACATTTATAAGGTAGTTTTGCAAGTGATGCCTTTAACATTGTCCTGCCATTTCTTACAGGGTTGTATGAACTCCTGCCTCCCTCATAATTTGGATTACTCCCTTGAATTGCTGACTGTGCTGAGTCCTGAAGGGATTCATGGCTCCTCACCAGGTGAGTATATTTCTGACTTTTACTCTATTTGTTTCTCTTTGGATCTTGAGCTCTGCACTCATGGGGTAATTCCGCATTACTGCTTTTTATTCCATTTTGTATCCATGTATCCATGCTATCAGTGTAAGCTCCTGTGAAAGGCTGTCTAACATCTGGTGAGAATGCTGTATTTTAAAATATAATTTATAAACTTTGGGCAATATATTCCTCCTAGATGTGGCTGGGTAAACATGGAATTGACTTTAAGAGTAAATGGGTGCATAGTGTGAGGTTTGGATCAGAATTTGTTAGGTAAAAAATTGTATGCAATCAAACCCCAAATATATGACTCAAAGATTACCAAATAACATTGAGACTGAGCACAAGATGTATTTTTCTACAAAGACATGCAGAAACAGTTTTCTCTAGAAGAACTGAACTGTTCCAAGCTGCTGTCAGCTCTGGTAGCTCTAGGACATAGTCTCTAGCTGCACCAGGCGAGGTTGAGGCTGGACATTACAAGGAATTTCTTCACAGAAGGAGTGATTAGACATTGGAGTGGGCTGCCCAGAGAAGTGGAAGAGTCACTGTCCCTGGAGGTGTTCAAGAAAAGACTGGACATGGCACTCAGGTCTTGTTGACAAAGTGGTGACTGGTCAAAAGTCGGACTTGAGGATCTCAGAGGTATTTTCCAAGCTAATTGGTTCTGTGATTCTAGCAGGTCACTTACATAAATTCAATTACACCAGGCATTCAAATCAACAATGTCTACACGTATCTAAAATATATTAAAAAACCCCTTAGTATTTGATCTAGATATTATTAACAGACTGCCATCTCTTAAGCAAAATTTTTCTGAACGCTCTATAAATGCCAAGAGTAAAAAGAATCAAAAGTCAACAAAGGTGTATTGTAACATCACAGATAGAGGAACTACTGAAACCGTAACTGCTGTTCTGTTTGACAATACTGACATTTCTCAAGGCTGAGCCAACGGTCATTTCCCTACAAGTGGTCCCACTGAAGCCCAATGAGATTTCTTGTAAAAATTGGCGTTATTATTTTTTTCCTTCATAACATGACTATATATGGGTAAAAGCCTCACTCAGACATAGTTTACTGGTTATGATGGTTCATTGCTTACCCCGGTTTATGACCTTTCTAATGATCACTAGAAATTATTTTAACATTGTGGAAATAAAATGATATTGCAAATTCTTTTTAATACTATACCCACCATTCAAGAGTCCTGTGTGTTTCATACTACTTAAAATGTCTTGTAAGCTTCATATGGTATCAGTGGATTATAACACCTGAAAATGAAACCTGATCTGCTTCCTTGATCAAACTATTTTGTCAGTGGGCAAAACCATTAACCAAGCTGTTATGAACCAGTTTAAACACAGAAGAGTGAGAAAACTAAGCTGCAGTGAAAAAAATGGATCGCACCCAGAAAGGTTTGAAATATACCCAAAAAACATGATTGAAAGCAAATGAGGTTAGATGTTGGTGCCAAAACAACTTGATATATTTTATTTAATAGTAGAGGAGACAAAAAGAAAGAGAAAGGAGGAAAGAAAGAGAAAGAGGCGTGCGTGGGGGATGGGGGACAGGGAGGTAGTGACAGGGGTTAGATAGAAACATATCACCCTTCTAGGGGTCCCAATGGTGTCTCGGTGTTCTCCTCCATCTGGTCTTCTTGGTGGTGAGGGTCGCGCACCGCCCAGTGCCGAGAAGCATAGAATCCCAAGGATTAATATACATTTGGGCCAGGTGGGAACGCCCACGAGCCTCCCCTGGGGAGGGCGGGTTTGACACTGTCCCTTGCAGCACTGTGGATCTGTTGCATCATGCTGCAGTGCTCTGGTGCAGGGTCTGGGGACCCCTATGGGGATGCCTTTCTTTGATGGGCTGTGACACTCCCTCTGCTGTCCCTCACGTGGATGCGGCTTTTCCCGGGATGAAGGGGCCCCACAGCTGAGCTGGTCTGCACAAGGGAGGATGGGTGTTCACTGCCTCTGACCAGATTCTTTTTCACTACACACCCAAAACCTCTCCTCCCCCCCCCACCCTTTGGTGCGAGGGTCTGTGTGAGCCTGGCAGCTGATAGCCCCAGGGCTGTGGTCCCCATCCCGAAGGTGCTAAGCTCGATCCCTCTGTGAATGTATTCTTTCCTCAGTCCAGACCTGACTCAATTTAGCTTATCTAGTCCAGGGCCTTAGTCAGGGCATGGTAGTCTTCTCTGCAGCTTTTATACAGTTTTGCTGTAACAGGCAAAAGTCCTTCTTGAAGATGTTTAAGCCACAAATTGTAACATTTCAGTCTCCAACACAAGCAGTGCAGCCAAAAAGGTGATTCCCCCTCACCAGGTGTATAAGGACCTGTTTAGAGCGGTACACCAAAACGATACAGCAGCAGAACAAGCTTGACTTACCACCCTCTTCCTTGCTGCTCTGCAATACACGTGGACTGAGAAAACCTTCCTTATTCCTGAATTCATACAACATAAAGGGACAGCACCAGCTTCTCTATACAAAGCAAAGAAAAAACTTTTTTCAGCATAACAGGGAGCAGCAATGATAAGGTCTGCAAAGAAATGTCACACTGTTCTTGAGCTCACTTCCTCTTTTGAACTGTTACACTTGGGGCAATGTCTACTACACTAAATTATCCAAGTAATGCACTCTCTAAGGAAAAGCAGGCAGAGGCTTTTTCCACTGAATTCTGAGACTTTTTAAACAAGTCATTATTTAATGTGTTGTCTCTTCAAAGAACCCAGTTCACAAGTTAGGAGTATTCCCTGCTTCTATCTGATACTCTGTAGAGAAGTAGGCTTCCATTTTTTTCCAGCTACACTCAAGAAACCCATGTCAAATTAGTGCTGTTTGTTGTCAGTGACCTTCTGAGTCCACCCATGCAGAGGGGGTCAATCACCTGTTTTAGAGGGAAAAGTAGAACCTGGAACTGCAGGTAAGGAATGTTAGTAAAGCTTAAGTCTGAAAAGGATTTTGAAATCTGAAAAACTGGATCAGACAGTGGAAGAATGGTGAGAACATTTACTGCCCCTGTCTGACATTCAGAACTGCCTCTCACATGAACATTCCATGATGAAAAAGTACTTCCTGCTGAAAGCCATGTTTTGGCTATTTTTGACATCCATACTGAGTGACAGAGAACGCCATCCCAGTGGTGCTGCTTTAGGTTCTCAGGACAGCAGAGCTTAGCCTTAGACTCAAGTTTAAAGCAAGCTGGATGCAAGGCACAGTTGAGGATCAAAGACATAACTGTCAAAGGACAGCTGAGGATTGACACAAGCTGATCTCAAATGACAATTAACAGCCCCGTGGCTCTGGCAGCTGAGACTGCGGAATCACTGCAGAGGAACCACAGATGTAAAGAAACCCAAGTACCAAACAGGGAAGCTCAAGTGGACTTTATTATAGTTATTAGAATGTACAGGGACATCAGTGCACTGGTTCTTATTTCATTTCTCAGATTCAACACAGGAGCAGTTAGACACCAGCTCTTTGCTTTGTGCACATTTAGAATGTGTCATGTGGGACATCCTTAAATAATTTCCTGAAAGATTCTTGAAGAATAATGTGGTCAAAACCAGGCTAAGTGATTTATTCATAGATTCCTTGGTATGTCAAGGAAATGCTATGGATACCAAAACACTTTAATATACCAAGTGATTAGGAAGTGCCAACAGGGTGGTAGGATACAGGTGACTGATTTTGTCATCACTTTTGTAGTTTTTAAAGTCCATTCCATTCCATTAACTGGAAACAGTCCTTGAAAACTTCATTATAATACTATTTCTTTATTACAAATATTTACATATTATATATTAGTACAATTTTTATTTCCACACTTTAACAATCCCATCCCGTGACGCAGTTACTATAAACCCTTGTGTGGTCTGGAAAGTCGCGATATCTGTGATAATATCATGATGTCCAACTGGGAGAGACTCTGGACCCTTCCGAGGGGTCTCATCAGTGGGCCCCAGCTTTTGCTTGTTCTGAATTTCCTGTATAAAAACAAAGTGAGAAATACTATTTACAGAAGGGTGAGCATTTGCAAAGAGAAACTGTCGTCCATATTAGGTTGATCGTGTAAGAAGACCACAAAACCTCTTCAAACAAAAAGCCAATCAAACAAAAATGCCCAACCATACAACCTCACACCCTTTGATGGTTTTCTCAGGATTACTCCTTGGTTCACTTCTTTTCATCACACACAACCTAAGTCTTAATCTGAACTGACATTACAGCTCTTTGGTTAGGGAAACAATGGGTTTTTTTCTCATATTTATTTCAGTGGCACTCAGATTTGATATTCCAATAAGGGGAAAAAAAGTTATAGGAACACATACATCTTGGCTCCCCAAGGTTTTTATAAAAACTGGTTCATAGCATGAATGTAATTCAGAAGTTTCAGAAGAAACACTAAAAAGCCAGTGCATTGGGTAGACCCCTACTGACTATTTTCAGTCACCTTTGAAGTAGCACTCAATTTCTCAAACTGAAACAAAACATTGTGCTATTTAACAACTAGCAACACTGCCAGTTCCAAAAGTCACTCTGCAGGATGTAACAATAACTGCAGCATTTGGTTACTGTATTATCCTGGTGCCAGTACATCTCACACTGCCTTGCTAAGATCCAACTCAAAAGACATTCCAAACACTGATCAAAGCCAAAAGTGTTAAAAGTCTAAATTTCAATATCCCAAAAGAAACATATGACTCTGGCTTCTGCATGTAAGTAGTGTTTGGTGAGTCCAATTCTGTCAAAAACAAATTATGTTTTTCTTTTAAAGTAACTTCTTCCCAGCTGCCTGAAAATGCAATGCTGACACCATCCCCAAAAGTAAGAGTGAGCAAGTTATAATTAAAGACATCATGCAATGAGTATAATCCACAGGGCCATCCAAAAGGCAAGCAGAATAGGTGTCTATCAAACAAAGCAAAATACCTGAACCACCTCCGTGCCCTCAATTATCTTCCTATAGTAGGAAACAGATGGACAATTAGAACTTCCAGCAACAACATAGGATCTCTCAGGGTAGGCTAGATCCCAAAACCTAAACATGAAGAAACAAAATCAAGGTGAGATGTTCAAATTTATCAGCTCAAAACAGTTGCTTAAAAATGGTCTTGCTCTTCTGATGAAAATGAGTGGGCACAAATGCTATCTGCTTTCTACACTTAGTGGAAGGGAGTGATGCAGAGAAATCTACACTCATATCAAGGTCACACATGAGTTATTGATTTGGTTTTTGTCATGCAGCCCATTAAGAATTTTACAGAAGGATACACACTGTGTTTCAGAGTACACATTGTGCTTCAGAGAAGCACCAAGTTCTGCAGTACTTTTGCCGAGATCAATTTCCTCAGCTCACTGATGTTTACTAATGAACACATGTCCAGTTTTATTGTTTTGGCTTCTTAGAGATTACTTAGGCAACGCTTGGCAAAATTTAGTACACAGTGTGACAAACAAGAAAGTTGTTTAGTTTGATTACCTTATTTTCATGTCTGAGCCTGCTGTCAGTAGTATGGGATTACCAGAAGCCGGACTACAGTATATTCCGTGGATGCTGTGAGGAGAAGGCTAGCAGGGAAAAGGGATATATAAAAATAACTTATCACAAATAGCTGTCACCATGCTTCAGAAAGGGAATGCATCCCCTGCCACATTCATCCACCCAACTTCCAAATCTTTCTGGCAAATGCCAAGTCACTTTAATGGGCCACATCTTAATATATTAATATAAATTGCTCCCTTACACTTTACAGTGTTTTCAACAATGCACCAGTTAACCCTCCGTAATACTTTTTTTTTGAATCTTGGAAATTACATTCTCAGTGATGAGAGGTTATTTTTAAAAGAATCAGGCAGGCAAATCCTACTGAAAAGCACACGGATTCTTAAACTTCTAGCCTATGAAGGCATTAAGGGACAGATATAGAACAGAAAACTATCTTAGATCACGCAGCTCCCTGTGTGAAAAGGGCAGGACTGAAACGAACTCAACTTGCAATCTTTGTAGCATGTACAAACTTAAGTAGATTCCAGATATGCATTTACAACATTTATAGAAGCAGCTGTGGTAATTTTTGTCTATATATTTGTGAATGATATTCCCGATTGCTCCTTTCCCAATTAACTCCTTGAAGAAGAGCCACTTCATGCTTTAAACCAGCAGTTAAGTGTAGTAGTGGTATTATATTACAGAAAGAATGTGTAAGAGAGCAGATGCTTACAGAAGTATGCATAGCCCCAGGAAGAGCAAGTAAAAATAAGTACAGGATGCCACACCATGAATTTTGGCTTTCCATAGACAGTGGAAGGTACCAAGGAAGATTCAGGTTACACTGCTGTTTTACGAAGGGGATTTAATCCGGACAAGTAAAACAACTATGGCGCCAAAATGAATCCCAGGGCAAGTTCTGTTCTGATGCACAGCATGGAGTCTACGGTTGTTCTAACCCTGGCTACACAACAGAAACTGGAAAAGAAAGAGACCAGACCTGCAGTTCTGAAAGAGGTGGTGCACTGCTGGCCCACAGAGTGAAGCGTCGATCACCAGTTTCCATATCCCACATGGAGACTTCATTATTGCCTTGAACAGCTACAGGAAAGATAAAGCCAATGCAAAAAGTACTAAACAGGTTGGTTGGCTCTACTGACATCACATAGAGGGTATGACATAGAGACACTCTTTCTTTGCTCCCTGCAGCATTTGTGTTAGTCTTGCTTTAGTACTTTGGTTTTACCGCTTGAAAGCAGCTTCACTATAATTAAAAGTGCCTGATTTAAAAGAGTTTAAAGTAAACCTGATTTAATTCCCAACCCTTTAAAAAATGTATAAATCCCTCAGTTTCCTCCCTAGTTAACTTCTCAGCCTTCTTTGAGAAGGATTAGATGGTTTGTTCAGCATAGTCATCAGGGACTTTGGAGAATACTCCTATGCAGGTAAGAAAACAATCCAAAGTTACAGAGTTCAGTAGCTACAATGAAGTTCCACACTTGTGTGGACAGGTAAAGAATTCTGTTCAAGGGACTGTTTACAAGCCTGGCAGCAATCTAGCAGGCAAGGACTTTTTAATAATAATCCAAAATTATGAACTTTGTCTTTCATTTAGTCTTTAGCAGGGAGGAAACAAACTAGAAAGCACAGTGAAGCTTGCTTTATTTGTATGTTTTTTCAAGAAATTTGTTTTGTTTCCCAGGGTGGTTAATAACTCAAAACAGGAAGTGAAGCCTAAGAAGCAAGTAAAATATGACCCTCAAATTATTCTCATTTTACAGCAACTTAATAAATTTTGTTACTGTAGGATTAGTTTAAGGTACTTGTCCATTTCAGAATATGTTCCTGACACAAACATATAAAAGTCTATGACAGTGCCACATGCAGTGAGGATGAAGCAGCTGTAAGCATATCAGATGATGAATCTTGGAGATTACCAAAAGTTCTAACCCATGACACAGCTGGCTTAGACTGAAGGGGGAATTGGAATGGGACAACCTTCAGTCTCTGCTCTATAGAAGACGGTGGCAGATTTCCCATCAGCTTCAATGTATGTCATGAGTTTGAGTTTAATCTTTTGTAACATTTTGTCCTTAAAAAGGGATGGAGTAGACAGCACACAGGGAGGGCCCCTCATGAGAGCTGCAGTTATCAGAAGATGAGAATTGTAAAGGCTGTCTGTCATTGTGACAACAGCTAAACCCTACTTTTTTTTCTTTTCAACTCCCCACTAGGGACTGAAGCAGAAGCTGAAAGAAAAGTTGCTTTAATCACAACGTCTGGCAATTGTGAGGTAAGCTTAAGACATCTTTTACCTGCAATTACCCAGGACTGATAGACAGGATGCATGAGCAGGCGTCTGATTCGGGCCTTGGAAGGATGAGAGTGGCTGGAGATAGGTAACTGAAACCTCATGTCCCAGCACGCCATGGTACCATTGCTCGTTCCTGGTGAGAAAAAGCTCCCCTTAGTCAGAGGGATAAATGTATGAGGTTTTGTCCTTATCTTTGTGCTCTGTTCCTAGGGAGACGGCCTTCAGCCTCAAGTACTTAGTAGGCAGAATGCTTCCCAAAAATAGATGAGAAGATATTTCTCTCCTCTTGTTTGAGAAAAGCATACGCTAGTAAAATCAGATCAAGCAGAAGCCTGAGCTATAGTTACTGTAAGAGAAAACCATAAGGAATAGAGGGGCAGGAAAGAGGGAGAAACTAACAAGAAATACAGGCTTACCAATACACAGCCAGCACTGGTGTATGTCCACAGCAAATGAAGTTATGAGGCCTAACTTCAAATCGTGTTTCAGTGTCCAAGCATTGCTGCTAGACCGCAAATCCCATCCAACCAGAGATCCATTAACTGTACCATAAGCCAGTACTGACTGGGCTCCTGAATTGAAGTGATGCATATCTACCACACAGCCATCATCCTTCAGATCTAACGACCTGGGTTAAAAGAATAAATTAATTTAGACACAGGTATGACTCCCTCCAAGTTTAAGACTCCTTCCCATAGCTTATGCTGAGCAGCTTTTTCCTCTGTGTCACTTCTGAAGGCATCTGCCAGAAACAACTTTCTGATTTTAGTACAACGGATGTTTATGCTCTCTCAAATCTCTCTGCTGATAGGACCTGCAAGGCTGTCAGCAGCCCTTTGTAAACATAAACAGCTCTGTGCCCCGGGTCAGGGCAATCCCAAGAACAAATACAGGCTGGGTTGAGAATACACTGAGAGCAGCCCTGAGCAGAAAGACTTGGAGGTGTTGGCTGATGAGAAGCTCAGCATGATCCAGCAGTGTGGATCAGTTTGGCTGCTCACAGCCAAAAAAGCCACCCACAACAGAAAAATCAAAAATGTGGGCACCAGGTTGTGGGAGGTGATTCTCCCTCTCTGCTTCACATTTGTGAGACCCCACCAGCAGTACTGTGAGTACTTTCTGAGGCCTGGACATGTCTCTCACTTAAACTGGAAGATTAAGCTGTAGCATCAGTGCCAAATATTCAAACACTGCTCATATGGAGGTAAGAAAGAGCTAAACCAAGCCCAAAGACTCCCCTGAATAGTATCCCATTACCCATATCTTTACCAGCTTATCACATTAAGAGCCTGGGAGGAAAAATTCCAGGTCTGAGGCCAAATCACATGCTGTGCATCTGTAAACATTTATCTAATGACCTGAAAAAGAACCTTCCAAAGTACTTTGTAAGTATTAAGACTGCAACAAAGGAACTAACCAATCCCAGTACAAAAAACAGAACAACTGAGAACTATTCAGAATGGTTGTTTCAAGCTCATAATGTGTTCAGTGACATAGGAAGTACAAATATTCTATAGCTAAGAATGGTCAGCTCTGCACAGTTGCCTTTCAACCCTTCTTTATGAAGCAGGATAAGAACATGGATTACAGCCTTCCAGTACAGTCTGGGCTCAGCCAGCAGGAAGCTTAGACCAAATTAAAGGATCTATCTGAGGAATATACAAACAGCTTAGGCTCTATGTGTGGTGAGATTTAACTGCTTTAATTACATACCTGCTTTGTATTGGATGAATTTTAGGAGATTTAGGGAGCTTTGAGGCTTCAATACCAAGAAGCTGGATGGCACCATTATCTGAAGCTATAGCCAAGTAATGCGAGCCTTGGCAAAATGTAAGTGTCTTTACATGTCCTCCAATCCGAGAGTATGTCAAAATTGATCTATACAGTACAAAGAGAAATAGGGGGAGAGAAAAAAAGAGGTTATTTTTGGTGGCACTTAAAAAAAAAAAAATACTTCTCTTAAACACCTACTTAAAAGCAATGGCTCTTGAGAGAACTCTGAAAATAACATTTTCTAGCTGTTCCAAGATGAGAAAGCAAAAAAGCCAGTACTGGCTTTAAACACCAACACCAGAATATATTTATATATGTACAGAAATGAAATCAATAAGCCTGTAATTATTATAGCTACAAAGCAGTCCCTTTGCATTTTTTCTTTTATTAACTAATTGAAACAGCAATCTAATATTATAGATGCAAGCCAAGAGACACACCAATGTATCTCCTTACTGATATTTCCGGCACGCCCACAAGTGACTCGTATTTTGCTCCCTGCTCTACTTTATTTTTCACTCTAAAACCACAGCTCCAGATACCACAGGTTTTAAGCTACCTGGTTGTAGTGGTTTTTCCTTCCATTTTTTGGCTGTTCCAGACCTTCACTGTGCCATCATTTGAGCAAGTGGCAAAAATGGAGTGTTCATCAGAGACCCGAATGCGATTCACCGCAGACTTGTGTTCATGAAGGTGAGCTACCAATAACCCTTTGGGACGCCATCCTACAGGGAAAACAAAACCACAGCCTAATCAGGAACATGCAAGTCCCCCTAGATCCATCCACTAACAACTATATCAGGATACAGTCATTACAGCTGCAAAGCACAGATGGCACTGAAAACAGTGTAAAGGCATTTTAAATATTAAAGGCAAAAGCCTACTTGCTCAATTCTAAATTAGACAATAGGTCATAGGTGTTCTGCACAGTAAACACATTTCCTAAACCAAGAATTTCCTCTTTTCCTCATCCTTTGCAATTTCTTCCATGAAAGGATGATATCTTGACTCAAATTATATATAATTTTTTATCTAATAACCTCAGTGGCCTGTGATGTACCTGGAGGTGGGGGCTTGCTCTCCCACTCAGCATTCTCCATCATCTGTTTGGCAAGTCTCTCTGCGTTACACTGCTCTCTCTTCTGCTGGATCAGCTGCTGCAGCTCGGTTTTGCAGGTGGTGATGCGCAGCTGGTGTGCGGACGGGGACGCTGTGCTGCTCAGGGCCTGCAGGGTCGGTTTCCTGGGCTGGACAACTGCTCCATCCGATGCCTGTGAGAAATCAGCCCTTAAAAATATATGCCTTACATTCTACACACAGATAAATCTCCCTCATAAGATTTCTGGGTCACACACAGTGAAGAAAAATGGAAAAATCTTTTTTATTGAATCAATTAGCAATGAATTAGCATTAAAAAAATTCATGCTTGCATGAAGACAATTAAAAATAGTGAAAATCATTATTTATAGAAAAGATTAACCATTCTCTTATTCTACCCTGTTTGCCTACTCTGTTCTGTATTCTATCTAAAGAAACTGTAATGTGCTGTGCACACCTATTAATGTGATTATTACAGAGGCAGTTACTGCTCTCAAGACTGACAGAATTAAAGGTTAGCTCTCAAATTGGTTTACGTTGGGCTTTAAAAACCAAAGTGTGAAGTGTTTCACTCATAGTTCAGAGTAGACACACTCATTTAAAGCTAGCAGAAGTTAATCTCCAACTGGAACCCAAACAGAAAAGTGTTCCGTGTCAAGAGATGCCTCCATGGCCTGCAGAGCTCCCAGTCCATCCCCCTCTAGCCAGTACTAAGTATTACAGGTACAGGATGTCGAAATGCTGCTGTGACTTCCAAGTTAAAATCATGATCTCTCTTCTTCACAACATGTATCAGGGCATGCAATTTGAGGAAAAGTCTTCCCTGCCAGAAAAGTTTACATAATAATTGTCTAATCCACAAAGCCCCATCTCTTTGTGCAAAGCATCTATTTGTTAGTGAAGCTCTTGTGTTCAAGGCATTAAACTTACTTCAGTCCTCTCTCACTTCCTATTTAAAAAATAAGAACTTGAAAGTCAGCAACTCTGCTGAAGACACCAGGAAATAGCATGGCCAGTGTCAAATAACCTCCAAACAAAACAAGAACCTCACATCCCTATAGACCCACTTGATTTTAAAACAATTGAATCATTTCACTTTAAGATGAGAACACAGTATTTTTCAGGTATACCTGTGGAGAGGATGACAAAGTGGCACAAATGCCAGCTGAGGACTCTGAACGAAGTGGTTTCCCAGCTTGGATGGCTTCAGGATCAGTAGTTTGCCCATGTCCTTTGGATATCGGCTGGGAGATGTTTGTTGGTTCCAGGGACCCAAACATGCTTTTCCATTCTTCATTTACATTTGAATCTTGCTTTACATGCTTTCTAGCTATAAGTAGTTTGGAGAGAGGGAGGGAGGGAGGGAGAGAGGGAGGGAGGAGGTGGGAGGAGAAGAAAAAAAACACCCCCCAGCATTACCATGACAACATTCACTCAGGATTGTCATTACTTTGAGACTACATGGAAGTCTAATGTTCACATGCCAAATTGTTATTTATGTACAGAGAAAACCCTGCTGCTATGCTGTGGAGGTCAGCTGACAGGCATTTAGGAAGGGAAACAAAGCACCTGCCATGTGTGTTCACATCTTCTTAATCCTACAGCTGACTCACGTAATAAATCATTTCACTAGAGGGAAAGCTAGAAGGCTGCAGGATTAGACTCCACCAGATGATAAATTTTTCTTATAGAATCATGGAGGGGTTTGGGTTGGAAGGGACCTTCAAAGGTCATTTAGTCCAACCACCCTGCAATGAGCAGGGACATCAAGAACAAATTTGTAACAGCATAGTATGCAAATTATTCCTAGTGTCAAATACAATCAGTTTTCCATCACAACTGCAACATCACCTGTAAATTTAAGTATGTTATCTCTTTATATAGGAAATTTATTTATTTTCAGCATTCCATTACAGTCACTTAGAACTGTAAAATATAGATAGAAAAAGAAAAACATGAGACAAATTAAATTTGGACAAAGTCAGTGAAGAAAAGTTAAAGGCATAAAGACTTTGAGGGTAACAGCTTTGGGTGAAACAAATTAGTTCAAATATAGACTTCATATACACTAAGGTTTAAATCATGTTGACTCCTGATCCAAGGATGCAAAAAAATTAAAAATCTTATACTTCTGTACTTTCCTTTACAGTTATATGCAAAACACCCTAATTCTGGAAATAAGCTGGTGATAGCTATGGGCTTTACAGATATTTCTGTATTTTTATATGTAAAAACACAGAACCTACCAGTGATGTAATAGAGGAGGGAATTACAAGCTTGAGAGAGTAAAGAGAAAGCTCAAACTGTCTGGTAAAGAAGAATTTTGAGGATACAGAGAACTGGAATAGTTAGCAGCAAGTGGATTTCAAATCTGAACAAGGAAATGTAAGAGGTTTTTTGAGCTGAAAGAGAAGCAGGCAAAAAAAAATGAAATGGGAGTGGATGAGAAGCCAAAGAACTCTGGGGCCAAAAAGCGTGTACTTGGGTGAGCAACAGCTGGCAACTCCTCAGTGCCAGCCTGAGGAGTTTTCAGTTTTCTTCAGGCTACCTCAAGAAAACACTCAGGATTTTCACAGTTAAAGAGCTTAGCACTTATTTAGAGGAAACAGAGCAGATATGTAGCCTTCAACATTTACAGTTGCTATGAGTCACTAGAGTCCTGTTTGTTACAACCAGCTGAACAACTGCACATGCAGTCAAAATAATATAAAATATTCTCAGGGGAAAAAATAATCCCCATTTTTCAATGATCAGAGAACATTCCACCACCTCACATTTCAAACAGAAGCAATAATTTTCCTACTGCAAAGTCAGTGAGGAGGGTAATAGTCATGTAGGCTGATTTAGTGAGAACACCCTGAAAGAAAGGCTATACTTCATCTATATAGATCACAAAATATACTAACCACGTTTGTCATCAGACTCCTGCTTTGTTTTAACAAGATCCACTTGTCTCCCAGTTATTCCTAGAGCTGACAAGTCAATCACCCCTTTCTGACTGCTGTCATGCAGGTGGCTCTGATCCACAATATTGGCTTTAGCTTTATTAGATTTTAACATAAAGTCCTTCAGTGCTAACAGTTTGTCTTCTTCCTCCTCAGTCATCCCCTACAGAATAAAAGAAAAGGTAATATTACTCACTTTTAACAATAACATGCATCAAGGCATGAAGATTTAAGAAGCAGTAAAATTAATGACTGGCTCAGAAGTGGTAGGAGAGAGCACATCCCCAGAATTCAAAGCATCGGTCCATTGCTCATACAAAACGTAAGGTAAGCTGCTGCAGCATAAGAACATCCCTCCTCCTAAGGAATGGGGCTAGGAATAGTGAAAGGGCAGAACAGAATTTAATGCTGGATCACTATCTGGTGCAATCTGCTAGCTGCCACCTAGATCATGCTTACAGCCCACAAGCCATAGGGGAAAAAAGCCCCACGCAGCTACAGTCCTTTCTCTTCCCAGTTCTCACTGCTTTGGGTGGGTGATTCTTTATGTTCCCCTCTTCACACATAAGCCTCAAGACTTTCCAGCTCCATTTGCTTTTGGCACACATCTAGCACTTTGACAAATATATACTCCTTAATCCAGCACAATGCACACCAATGCTCTGTAATGCTGCCACATCACAGATGCATCAGAAATTTGAGACTTACAGCCATTTTTTAAAGACATTTCTATTTCTCTACGTCTGGCAGATCTTTTAAAAATCTTTAAGTTCTGAACAACTTGTCCCACAAGCATATACTGAAATCAGTGAAGTTAACAGCTTGGAGGATCAGAACCTCAGACTGGGAGTCCCTCACAGCAGCAACTGCAAGGTCAGGGTTTGTGGAGGTGGACAGAGCCCAAGAGTCTCAAGCTTGACTTTTAAAGTACAAATAAAATCCAATTACTTGTGAAAGAAGCTTCTTCAACAGCTGTGCAATGGCAGGGTCCTCTGGAGGTGGGCACTCAGAGAGAGCTCCACTTCTCTTCTTTTGACGCAGGTGAAGGTGTCGGAAGAGGCTTGTGATATCCTTTGATCTTAAGACATAATCAAATATGGAACGGCTGACAGGCTCCTTAAGTACACTTAACAGGACTATTTCTTTGTCTACCTGCAATTCAAAACAACAGACCAGCGAACATGATGGTAACCATATAACCTGTACAAATCATCTAGATTCAGCTTGTCTCCTTTCTTGAAAATAAGATCTGTGTTGGTCATATCAGACTTTCTCCATTCTCTTTCCCTCTTTCCTATAATGTGCTTCTCATAGCTTGCTGTCTACATTAAAAACAATTTCAAAATGAGTCCAGAGTGAGGACTTTATTACAATCCAACTTAATGTTACCCACTACTTGCTTGCTAAATATAGTGTTGTGTAGCAAAGAAAAGATTTATATACTAAAATGAAGCAGAAAATATTTATACACTAAAATGAAGCGGGAAGTGAACAAGACAAATTTATCAATCAATACCGAAAATACAGCACAAAGAACATGTAAACAAGGAAAAATGTTATTATAGTGAAGTTCGCATCTGCAAGGTTTACAATAAAATGTTAAACACAGGATGCATTTCTCAATGTACTGCAACTATTTCTTATCTATTTAAACACCTGAGAGGTGCAGTCTACCGGTCCTGAAGTTGTATGCAAAGATGCCTATATGATCACATCACTAGCATCATGCAGGTCATTCCTGGACATGCACTGATGATAAGTGACTTAATTCATTCATGCTGAGCATTGTGCCCTGACCCTTGGCAAAGCACTGAAACACAAGAGTGGTGCTGGTGAAATCACAGGCATGGTAATCACTACTTAACAGACTGGTCTTGTAGATGAAAGCACAGAACATAAACTCACTTCTTTCACAGCCAACTTTTCACGCCTTTTAGACTCCTATAAACTAGCACAATATTGAAAGAGTTTGACTATAAACAAGGCAGAAAAGGCTTGAACCAAAAACATACCTGTTGATTTTAGGCTTTGTAAAATGTTTTACATTTTGCAACAAATTTGAGACAACAGTCTTTAAAACATGGAAAGCAATGGCCATTCTAGCAATCTGCCAGCAAATATCAAAAATCTATAATCGCCTGTAGTCTTAATTGAAAAAAAAGTAATCTAATATTCTTATAGCCAGGACCATGGCCAAGACAAACATAAGAATCATGGCCAGTCAAGATATATTCCCATTAATATTATTTGAAGTATTACCTGTATTATTGGTTGTGTGATAAAAGGATGGAGGTATGGCATTAACTTGCAGTAGACATCAGCAATATTCAAATACTGTGCTACCACAGTGATAAATCCAACTGCACCGTAACATATCCAAAGATTAGGGTGACACAGGAATGGTGCTGAAAGAAAAATAGGCTGTTAAAGTATATCATTCATATAGGAGACAGGAGATCATCCTGCATATGGCAGCCTGTGATGTAATTTCCTTCTGACAGAATTACTCCCAAACTGAGCCTTCTCTCCTCCAGAGCACCAAGGTCAAAACATTCATACGGAGGAAATTATTTAATGGGTTTCACTGTGCTCATGCTGCTCGATTTCCTTGCTCTTGCCAAAAAGCATATTTTCCCTATTTGTTCATTTCAATGCCTAATTGTCAACTACAGATTTGCAATGTAGACTAATCAAAAAATAAATCTCAACCACATTCTGATAGTTACAGTGAATCCTAATATTGGTGATTTATTTTTTTCTTTTTAAGTAAATACTTTATTCCTTCCTGCTCTCCCTCTCTTCCTTGAAGAGTCACTACTTATATTCTAACATTATGAGACTCAGAAGTCCCTCTATGTGGGCTTTAAGAAGTTGTTGTCAAGGCACTGTATCTAGTCATGAGACATAATCACATCATCTGCCCCAAATTCTGAATGCATTTGAAAAACCATAACATTAAGAAGAAGCAGACTACATCTCAGAAGATCATTTGGGTTTTTTTTTCCATAAATAGCTGTTAAATCTTGGGCACATCTAAATTAAATTGATAAACCTGATAAGGAAGGAGAGATCAACTCTGCAACCAAGGGTGTATTGAGTTAATGGGTTTTTATGGTGTTAGAACAAGAAAGGACCATGATTGTCTGAATTCTCTCATCTTCAAAGGCTAAGGTGTAAGTGTTTGCAATTTATGTGCCTGATGGACTACCAGAAGCAACCAGGATACTTTCTTTATAGCAGGTTGCCATGTAGAACAAGGAAAGATGTTAAGGCAGAAAGTTTTTGGACTGAGTGTTTTTGCTGCTGCCCTATACAAAATCCGAGAAAATGCTCTCAATCTGTTCCACCAAAAAGATTACTTTAGAGTCCTGAGCACTAACATGGTTCAACTAGCACTAGTTCCTTACCACATTTGTTTAGATTCCAAAACAGTACTACAGGTTTGTATTCTGGACAGCTAAACTGACAGTGTAGCTTTCTGTAGTACTGAGATTTCTTGTCTTTACTAGGAAAACAGGGTATTCTCCAGTATTCCAGCTTACCAATATCACAAGCAAACTCATAAATATGGGGCTTTTGCAAGAGGCCCAGCTGGCACATACAAGTAAGAGCATTGAGGGCTTTGTAAATGACAAATTCTTCAGCATCACTGAGACCTTGCTGAAGCAGAGGTTTAAGTATTGATGAGCTTTGCCAGCCAACGTAAGCAGCAACACCTGAAATATAAAAAGAACACATAAAAATCCAAAGCAAATTGATAAAACACCAGAAAACTCTGTGTCTTTCCATCAGAATAGAGAAAACATAAAATAACTTTATTACTTCTAATCTAATAAGGTAATAATCGATATCATTGATGTCTTAATGTTGTTCATGTCTTAAAGCTGGACTTTGCAAAAAGGAAGGGAGGAAGAAGAGAGAAATAGCACAGGTAAGAGAAATCCCCTCAGTGCCACTGTTACAGAAGGGTATCTGCTCACAGCCACAGGCAGCTGTGCCTGCACTTACTTAAATACCAGTTAGAGAGTTCAGTTTTAAAGATGTGCAAAAGCCTGAAGTAAAATAAAAATATAACTTCAGAACTTAATCTGAATTCTTCTGTGGATGTTTTGAACAGATCCTGGGAGAGGAGTTACAAGTATAGGTTACATGTCTTCACTTCTACTCTTAACTGCCTCACATGTCTCTCTAGGTCTTCTGCAAGAAGCCAGGACACTCTGACCAGTGTTTTGGCTACTCCATTGCTCTTTCTAAACAATTTCTGATAAGTTATCAACATCACCTCTTGGCAGTTTGCTAGCATAGCATTTTGTGGCTTCCAGTCACAATGGAATGTGTAGCTACCATAAGGGCCCCACTGGAAGTTTGATCATGATTGTTTTTCTTGCCATGGACCTGGAGTACCATTTTTGCCCTCAGGTACTGCAGCTGGGAATGTTTTCTTGACCCACAAATCCTGAGCACTGACTCTCAGCAACGGTAATGTGGAATAATTTCCAACACACATGGAGTATTAGATATATATAACAGTTGATGTCATTATTGGTAAGATTTTTTAAATTGTTATGACATTTTCTGAAGTGACAGGAATCTTCAGGTGAGATTTTAAGGCACCAAAAAAAGTTTTCCAGTTATAACTTTAGCATATACTAATGCATAGTTTTCATTATATGAACAGATTTACTGAAGTTAAAGGGACCACGTACACACGTGAAGTGATGCATCTACTATAGAGCTTGCAGAAATCCTAGTATTCACTTGCCATAATTTAGCTTTTTAAGTTAGTGGCTGTAGCAGAGACTCAAAGAAAAAAAAGGAAGCATTTAAATTCCAATTTTTTAATGTTAACCTACCCTAGACTTACATGCCTCAGTCTCATTTGTATTAAACATTTGGACTAAAAGAAGTATACATTTGTGTTTACATTGTTTCATCTTCACTCCTTAAAGAAACATTTCCACCCAATAATTCAGAAAAGTCTTTTCTTCTAAATTCTAGAAATCTTTATAAGAAAGGACTTTTATATGACTTATTCTTTCATATCCTGAAAACTGTTAATTTATTTACGTTATTTTCTTTCCACTCTGTTTGGCTGAAACCAAACACTTACCAACAATGCTGTCAAAGAAAGCTCCTCGAAGATGCCAGTCATTCTTGTCATTTAAGAAAGTGATCATATGAGACAGGAGAACATCATTGGCTTTTTGACGTCCAAAAAAGACACACAGACGTGTTATTCCATTTTCCATCAGTGTCTGTTTCACAATATTCTCTGGGTCACTTAGCAAAGTCACGACTTTCTGCTGGACCATTTCATGCAAGGCTTGCAACTCTGCAAGGGACAACAGGATGAACACTTTGGCTGATGAGAAACGGCATGTGCATCTGTACCACCTGCTGCTAAAGGAGTTACAGTGACAGGTCATCCTGAACAACACCCAACTTGGTAAGATGGGCAACACAACAGGACCTCAACAGTTCCAACAAGGGCTTACCAAAGACTTCAGGCTAAGTATGAGATGATGACAAAACCAAAGAGTAGAGAAATGTGGGACATTTTTACCCAGATCAATTTATTCTAAACTTGCTGCAACTTCCACTAAGATGATTCTGCTCATTTTATACATACAGGTGATATGCAAATGTAAAGAAGCATCAGAATGAGTCAGCAGCAACGTTACCACGGTAAACAAAATGCTGTGAGGCAATTTGGTTTGATATGTTTATTTGACTATGAGTTTCAAAATTTGTGAACTAACAACAGATCAAGCGTATGCTTTTAGTTAGGTAGATAGATTCACCTCATTAAGCAAACAGAGAGGAATAGAAGAACACTTGAAAAAGTGACTGCTTCCAATTTCTTTAAATTTCTGCAGTTACTCTAACAACACTGATGAAAAATTTGAAGATGACCTTGCCTATGGCTTTTACTCCATGACACAATTAAAAAAAATATTTCTATTAAATGGAAATAACAGATTGTTAATGCACTGGCTATTATTGAAAACTGTACAAGGCAGGATTTCAAACAAGTAACACAAAAATTTCAGCTACTGCTGCACCAGTTTTGAGGGGTGATTATCATTTGCCTGCAGTCGGAAGTCCAGCTAATTTGCCTTCTCTCATGACCCTGTCTATCAGTCACATTAAAAATCTGCCTCCTGGGTTCAACTTTCTCATGCTTGGTTTCTGAAAGGGTTAAAAGAACAAACTACCCAAGCTTCTTTCTTCCTTGTGTTACTTCCTTCATCTCCAAGCTATCTCAAGGGATAAGGGACAGCATTTCTTAGAAATACAGCCCATACAATGGAGCTTCCTCTCTCACTCCTCAGCAATTCTGAGCACCCCACGCCTTTTGTGAAGGAACTTGAAGAGGATCTATTGTATTCGGTTTTAGTAGGTTTTTTTTATTCTAACGTATCATCCTGCAACTAGTTAAGAGATAATTGCCTTTTCCCCAAATGGAATATGTGCAGGATGTTTACCAACTCTGGTTAGTCACAGATTGATCTACTTAGCCCGGAAGAGAAATGACAGTTTTTAACCACAAACTCTTCCCAGCTTAGAAGACTTGCCCAGCATTATTCTGGGAATTTATGCAACACTAAAAGGCACTGGAGATGACACACAGGTCATTTATTACCATGTGTCTTTCCGAAGGGAAAGGAAAAGAAAATGCATCCTTAGATTTTAACTCATTCTCTGTGATAGTTATAATACAAAGTTACAGTAATGTTACTGCCAAGTGGCATCCACACATTCAGTTTTGCCAGGCAAACAGACAAGAATTGTGAGGCATAGGGACAGAAAAGGAAGAATGACTGAAAAATACAGTACTATGACTATGCTAGAATTTGACAGGTTTTCCAAAGCTAACACTGCTTCCCACTCCAACAGAAGCAGTATTTGGAACACAGGCATGTTTTTGCAGCTGACTTGTTTATGAGACAAGCTGGAAGTGAAGCTGGATATGCAACCAGGCAGCCAGCATCACAGTCAAAGACCTTGAGGACCTCTGGAGAAGAAAACAATGCTCATTTATATACTTTTTGGTCTCTCACAACATTCAGAGCAGAGGTGTCTGTCTCTGTGTGAAGCTGTAACACTCACCCTTTGATACTGGCCAAGGCAAAAATTCTTCCCATTTAATAGGAAGGGTAAGCTTTGACAGATGAGAGAGATCAGTGCTACCTAGGAGCTTTGGCCCATGATTTGCTATTATATTTACTATGTAAGCAGGCAAAAAGTGACATTACCTGTGTCATAGTTATCACTAGGGTGAGATGTTTCATCCATTTCTTCACCATTTGGTTCATTTTCCATATTCAGATTTTTCAGCTGTACTAACTCCAGAAATCTCAGAGCTGTTTCTGCCAGCAATGCTATATTTTCTGCAAAGGAAAACATTTTGGTTAAGAATTGTTCTACTTTGCCAATTTACACAAGTCTGATGATCCCCCTGAAGTGAGATTATTGCCACTGACACCACCAATCACGATGGGCAAACAGGACTGAAATTACACAGCATGCTCTGGTCAACCCACTTCTGCTGACTCCCAGCAAAACTACCAAGTACATCAAATCATACAGTACTTTTGTCACATAAACCAGTGGAAAAATCCTACTGATATCAGGTGCAACAAAGACTAATTTAATTCTTCTAGAACTAGCCCTAAATGCCACTTAATCTGAATTTAGCGACTAAATAATTTGATAGAATGTAAAGGCCAAATAGCCTGAATTAACAAACATTGCCACAAGGTAGCCTGCAACAAAACAACAACAAACCACCACACCAGCACATGTATTCTAGGGAATAACAACTTGTTACCCTGGAATCCACTTTTAGAGCATTTGTCAGGGTATCTATCCAGATGATTTGGCACCATTCTGCACCATTTGGAAGCTGCTGAAGCAACTCAGGCTGCATTATATGGGTCAGGCCACTGCTGGCACAGGAACAATAACATCAAGGCAGAAGTCCCACTTAAGCAGCCGTTCTGAGTGGCATCCAAAAGAGCAGCAACATGCCAATGGAGCCTGTCCACAGCCCAGACCAAATCCTCTTAAGTCACCAGCCTGACCACTTCCAAGAGTGTACTATAGTAACAGAAGTTAACTCAGTTAGAGTACCTTTAAATATGTGAATGTATTTGAAATTTAAACTGATCACGGTGACCACAAGCAATTGGTTCTATTCATTAAGTATACAAAATCTTCAATAACTAGTTTTATCAGTTTACTTAGTAAACAAAGGAAAACATCACCTGACATTTTCAACTGAAAACTACATTTATAACTAAAAAAATGCAAAACTGAAACAACACATCTGAAAATGTGCTAGTCATAGCAAATAAGAGTACACAGTAAATAGCAAACATGGGCATGACTACAAAGCTTCTTTCTGAACCGTGCAGAACTCGTACATCTGAATAACATCTAAAGAAAACATCTGTTACAGTGTAAGCCAGTCTATTACACAGCAAATAATCTAATTTCAGCCCCTGCATATCAAATTTCATTTTGCTGGAAAACAGCTCTGCAGCCCAGCAACACTGGTTGCTGATGCTTTAAGTTAGTTTCCTATTTATTCAGTTCCACCAGGCTATTTTAGGTAAACAATCAGAGCTAATGAAATGTGAGTAGAGGTGTCATTACCTGCAGTCACTTCTGAGACTTCTGGTGAGTATTACTGACAGAAACAGTAAAGGGAATATAGAAAAGCTCAAGATTTGGAGTTTTGACCGGGTGTCCTCTTACCAGCATATGCAAGTCTGACGATGGTGGCTTCATCCTGGGCCAAGTGTGCAATGCCTGGCAGAATGTATTCTGGGTAAATGTTAATATCATTGCGTGGCACCTCTTTGACGAGAGCAAGAACTTTAGTTAGTGTCCTCACAGATTCTGCCCTCACCCTGGGCACAGAGTCATTGCTGAAATGTAACAGATAAGGAGTAATACGATCCAGAAGAATCTCTACACTTAATCTTGGTGCTAAATGAAGAATCAGCTCCAAGGCAGCCAGTTTTGAATCACAGTATTTGAGAGTCTGTAAACAGGAAGTTATCACAGACACTAGAATAACCAGCCCATTCTCTTTTGTCTCTCCCTCGGCCTTCTCTGTGCGATCATGCCCACAGAGATTGTGAATGATGTTGTCCAGATCTTTACGTATGACTAATATACGCTCATCTGCTGACACAAACGTTTCCTTGGCAAACTGGGCCATGTAAGGCTGAAGGAAAGTGTAAAATATTTCAGGAAATGCATTGTTACGTTGCTGTTTCAAATAATCTTCAGCTGCTAAACGTTTATCTGGCTCTCGATGGATCATCTGAGTGACCTTGAGAAAGGCAGAAGTAAGAGGAAGTGAGAGAGAAAGATTAAAGGTTTAGACATTTGTAATACAAAAAACCCAAACCCAAACAATAAGCAATCTGTCACCGAAGTAGGTGAAATAAACTACAAACAGAACACACAGATGGTTGTAATTTTGTTGTCCATCCTTACCAGTTCTCTGATACTGCGGTCTTCAATTTTGTTCAGGACTTGATCAGGGGAAAAGAGGCCATTTCTGTAAGCCAAAAGCTGAGATAAATCAAACAAAGGTACCCCTTCTGTGAAAAGCTCTGCTATTACACAACCTGGGGAACAAAAGAAAAAAAGTCAAAGATGTCAGAGGATTATAAGCAGACGCTTTGTTTTCTATATGCAGACAAGAACAAACCCTAAACAAGCCTTTGCTTGATTAAAAATAAGGCAAACAAGTTGCCAAATTAATTTGCAGAAATGAGAGAACATCTCAAGCTCCAAAACTTGGCTTTTATACTTGATCCCTGACATATGTCCCAAGCAATTTATTTCAAGCATGTCAACAGAAGAGGAGTTTGCAATTAGGAAACGTGAGGCAGTGACTTCAGCTGCCTGCCAGCTAGAAAATCCATCACTAGAAAAGGAACCCACATCACTGTCATGTGGAAGAAGAGTGTGGTAAGTCAGCAATGGATCAGCAGGTCAAAATTAAGCAGCCCTTTAACAGAAGGTAAAGAAATAACTTCTGCTCCCACAGCTGATGCTGGGAGACAGCATATATTCACTCACACCTGACAGCCAAACACAGACCTCCCAGTGTTGTGTACATGACACAAGTCCCTCTTCAAAGAACCTGCTCCTGCAGTTTGCTCCCAACAGTCTGCTTTATCAGTGGAGTGTCCTGGAAGTTTGGTCATAAGAGCAACTTGTAAAATGAAGTAATCATTTCCTTTAAATTCATATTTTCAATCACTTTAAGGGGGTGGAAAACCCACAAAACCAAGGGCTAAACTCGTGACTTTCAAGACAAGGCCAAGACTCAAGGCAGTCTCCCACAGTCAAACTCTAACAAGCATTTGGAACCATGACAGGACTTTGCTCCCACTTCCTGCCTGTAGGGAAAATGAAATGAGAAGAGGCTTCTAGAGCTAATATTGCCAAATTATCCTGAAAGCTGTTCCAGTGCTCCCAGAACTGAACCACTGACTGGTTCCTCCTCTCAGGTCCCACAGACACGTTTCTCTGCCAAGAGAAGATGATGGACTGTGCCTTGCAGAACCACCTCTTTCCTAGAGCATAGCTGAGCCGTAACAGAATAGTTTGTGACTTCTCTCCTCAGATAATAGCGATACACTCAAATTATGTAGCCTTCTATGTTGTGTTTGTATTTTTCTGTGAATGAAAAATGTTTGGGTCTTTATGCTTAAAATGAGCAAGTTTCTAACATGCTGTTCTCCAAGCCTGCCGTAAAAAAAAAAAAAGGAAGCAAAAAACCCAATTAAGCTCTTCTGCACTGCATTACAGTTAGAAACATTTCATAGCTCCAAGTACCTGCAGAAAAGATATCCATTGCGCGTTTTAACTCCCCTCTTGTTCGCTGATTGCTATTTGCCAAGTCCACCAAAGGAGTTGAAGGGTCCCGCATGTTTTCCAGCTCTGTGGCAAACATGCTGCCATCGACAAAGCGCTCGGGAGCGATGTAACACGTTCTCCTCCGGGATGTGTCAAAGAAATAATTGAAGTCAGCGGGATTGTCTTCAGGAAGGTAAGTTGGCTTAAAACTGGCAAAGTCAGTTAGAAGAACCCAGTTCCAGCTGGTCACCATGATGTTCTCTGTTTTAATATCCCCATGGCGGACTCCAGATTTGTGCGCTTGGTCCACCGCAGTGAGGATCTGGAAAGCGATCCACCTTTTCTCAATGTTGTTCAGGAATGGCCTGGTACTAATTCGGTCATAGAGGTTGTCCCGTACGTACTGTCTGAAAAGCATGGCGGCCTTCTCGGACAGGGTGGCTTTCTGGAAGGGGAGGCAGTTCTGTGCCGAGTGTAACCTTATCTTCAGCTCCTCCAGCTCCTGCTTGTAGCTCGTCAGGGGTAAGGTCGGATCCTGAATGGCAAACACCTTCACGACCACCAGCCCCTCCCGGTGCTTGGCTCGGGCCACCTTGAAGAAGCGGGTGCTGCCCAGGCTCTTGTCGTACTCGAAGTCGTGGATGTCCGAGAAGTAGCTGTCGACCGAGAGGATCTGCGAGGGGGCGATGCCAGCCAGCTGGTTGCCCATGGCGGCACCTCCTCCGGCCGCGGGCACCGCGCCGGGGCTCTCCCGCGTCTGCCTGCGGACAAACACAGCGCGGATTTCACGCAGCCCCGGGTCCGCCCCGCTGCCCGGGCCCGCGGGCCGCACTCCCCGCCCCGAGCGGGCCCGGCCGCCGCCGCTGCCCAGGCCCCGCCGCC